>NJES01000279.1:0-23109 GCA_002591395.1 Ophiocordyceps camponoti-rufipedis | reverse complement strand
CACCACCATCACCATCACCATCCTCCCCCAATCCCACTCCTTTGATTCCAATAGCTAACGCCCAACAGTCCAAGCCGTCAAGCTCAACGACATCGTCACCCCCCCCATCATCGCCGTGCCCCCCCTGGAAGCCGCCCGTTTTGACATGCTGCAGTGAGGCAAATCAAGACGGACGGGGTGGGTTCGGTCGGAAAAGAGCTGGACTCTTGTGTCTTGTCTTTGTTTCCTCTCGGTTCCGCTGGATACGCTCCCTTTGGGTCACCTGGACGCGCTCGCTTGGAGTTTTCTTTATTCTTATTCTTTTGATACATACATGTCGGGTATCACGCTGGATACGTGTGGCTTTCCTTTCTCTAGCAGGACAGACGTACAATTTGCACTAGTCATGCCTTGAATAAGACTGGAGAGGAAGCTCAATGTCTTGCCTAAAGCTCCGTAGCCACAAGTCCCCAGAAATCATCATCATCCCCTTCCCTCTACATACAAAAAGGCCAAGCCCAGCACCTCCAGGACGTCCCGTCATCCATCCCAATAGAACAAAGCCACGTCACGCTAGAAAGCCAGCAAGACCATCCTCTGATAGCAAGTAAAAGAGCAAACCATCTGGTATGAAAGAACAACGTCGTCGTCATCAGCACACCCTCACATTACGCTGCACTCGCCCTCCTGCTGACGCTCGATCCGACTCCTGGAAATGCGCTCTCGCTCGCGTGGACGCCCGTGTTTGCCCGCGCGCTTGAGATCCTCGAGCCTCTCGCGTGCCTTGGGAAACTCCTGGGCTATGAGAAACCGCCGTCAGCCGTCGAACAGAGACAGAAAAACAAGGGACAAGAGACGCTGACCAGCTGCCCGCCAGTACCACCGCTTCGCATCCTCCAAGTTCGCCGGCACCCCGATGCCGACCTCGGTAAAGTAGCCCATGGCATACTCAGCCTTGGCCAGCCCTGCAACGGCAGCCTTGCGCGCCCAGAGGTAAGCCTCGGTGTCGCTCTGGCCCAGCACGCCGTCGCTGCCCGTCAGGTACCAGCCGCTCAGGGCCAGCTCCGACTGGTGCTCGGCCTGGGCCGCCGCCTTGGAGTACCAGAAGATGGACTGACGCGGGTCGATCGGACAGCCCATGAGGCCGTACTCGAACGCGCAGCCGAGCCGGAACTGCGAGAACTTGTAGCCCAGATCGGCCGCGTCCTGGAAGAGGCTGAGGGCGTAGCGCTCGTCGCGGATGATGACGTCGTTGGACTGCGCCGACTCGTATAGAAGCCCCAGCTCGTGCAGCGCGTGCGGGTTCTCCTCGTTGGCTCTTTCGGCAGCCCTCCTCAGCCAGCCGACGGCCTCTCGCGGGTTCTTGTTCTGGCCCAGCAGACCCTTGAGCAGGATCATGCCCACCTTGTACATGGCCGGCGGATCGCCCAGCGTCGCCGCTCTTCGATACCACTGCATGGCCTTGAGGGGATCCTTGCGCGTTCCGCCGCCCTCTTCCTGTCCGATCTCGCAGCAGACGGCCGTCCGGTAGGCCGCCGCCGCGTGTCCCAGCTTGGCGGCCGAGTGGTAAAGCGCAAAGGCCTCCTTGTTGTCCGGCTCGTGGCCAAAGAGTCCCCTGCCGAGGCCGTCGGCCATGATGAACATGGCCTCCTGGTTCTGCGCGTTGGCCAGCTTCTTGAGGATCTTGTGCGCGTCCATGAGATAACGCTCCCGGGTCCGGGCCCGCTGCTTTGCGTCCGGTATGTTGGCTATCAGCACGTCGGCCGCCTCGACTAGCTTCCTGGCCAGCATAAGCGCCGAGTCATGGTCGTTGGCGTTGTGCTTGATGGCCATCCGCAGCTGCTCCAGCTCGCTCGGTGTGACGAGCTGTCCCGTCATCGCCGGCTCCGGCACCTGAAGGCCGGCTCGAACCGCCACTCGGCCCTGCTGCGGTGGTGCTTGTTGGAGCTGCTGCTGCTGCTGCTGCTGCGGCGGTCCGTTCTGCGGCACACCGCCGTAGTTGCGCACCGGCGGCGGCCGGTCGTTGACGCTGACCATTGAGTTGGCCATGTGTCCCGGCCGCACAGGCGTCGGATGAGACGGCAGCGCGTCCGGCGACGACATCTGCTGCTGCTGTTGCGGCGGCGCCGTGCCAGGTCTCGGATCATAACCATGAAACCGGTGCTGTCCGTTTGCATGCCCTGGCGGCGGCGGACCGCGCGATCCCATGGGCTCGAAGCCACCGCCGCCGCCTCCTCCTCCCCGACCGTAGCCACCGGCATATTCGGGCTGATAGGCCTGGATGGGCGGCACGGCAGGCATCATGGGCACCTCGGCAGGCATCTCGAAAACAGCCATCTGAGGCTCGCGAAAGTTGGCCTCGGACTTGGCGTGGTGCAATCTCGGCATCTGGTGTGGAGCTCCTCTTCGTGGGTCAGGTGGCGGTCCTCGTCCCTCGGCTTCCGCAGGACCGGGCTGGGCGAAGTACGAGTCGAAGCCTTCTTCCGACGTCTCCTGACGATAGCCGCGGCCATGCCATTCTTGCGGCTGGCCTTGAGGCTGAGGAGGAAGCATTCTCCGCGGCGGAGGTCGACTCCCCGTCGCCGTCGACGGCCTCGGGGGCACACCACCACCCCGACCAGCAGGGTCGTGATACGGCATCGTGTCGGCTCTATGCGGCGGCGGAGGCGGTTGCTGCATTGCGCCCTGCCTCACAGCATCCTGCGAGGGCATCGTCATGCTTCGACCAGGAGGAACGAACTGAGACCTATCGGGGCCCTGCTCGTCGTAACCGCCGTGGCCATGATAATCCCGCGGCGGCCCGGGATAACTATCCGGTCCGTGAGGCATTTGCGGGCGACGAACAGCTTCAAGAAAGAAGGGAGCCGTGAGTAAGGGAAAACAGAACCCAACAGGCCAACAGCACCAAGGGGGGGAGGGACGAGCTCACATCCATGATCCGAGCTGGGACCACGCGGAACAGCCGTCTGCGGTCCGGGAGCGCCTCTTCCCGGCTCCGACCGCCAACGATGCGGGACAGGTTCGGGACCAGGACGATGCCGCTGAACCTGCGGACCGTAATGACCATAGCCGTCGTCGTACTGCCCGCGCGGAGGTCCGCCATGCTGCTGCTGAGGCATTTGCCGTTCGCCATAGCCACGAGGCGGAGCCGGCTGCGGCGGAGGATACGGGCGCTGAGGCCCCCCGACGCCGTGATAGCTCATATCTTCGTGCCCGGGCGAAGGAGTCGTCAGGATGGACGTGCGTGTCAAGGGCGCATAGTCCAAGAGAATCGAGTCGTCGTCTTCGTCGTCGTGGTAATTGTCGTGGGCCTCAGCGGGCGGACAGGGAGGATGTTTCGGGCGCTGGGCTCACGCCTATTAATGGTCTGCTGTGGGACGATGGCACAGCTGAGGTTCGAGGAGAGGCGAGGGAAGTTGGTGAGAGTCGGCGTCTGAAGAGGTGCGAATCGAGGGAGACGTGGAAGAGGGCCATGATTCAGGGGAGCCCGCTGGCTGAGGTCAGGGCAGGTGGCCGGAGGGCAGAAGTCTCCGGTACTTGGATCCCACATGGAAAACTGGCGCAACAGGGTGGAGGTGGGGCCACATCCGCGGTACTTGTACATGCGCGCGCTGCAGACTGAATCTGTCGCCCGCACAAGGCCGACCTGGCTCAGGGCACGCGTGCGCGGGGCCAGGCGCTGGAGAATCCATCCAGCCGGGCCCGGGACCTGGAGCTTCTAGGTGGAGGGATGGGATGGAGGACCTGGAAGACCAATCCATCCCATCCATCCATTTCCCGCGCTTCACGCTCCTCTACAACAATCCGTCCTCTACCTACTATCTTCCTCCATCCTCACAACTCCTCCAAGCGCCCGGTCCCAGGCTGCCCGTTGGCCCGCGACCACCGCCAGCATTCCACTCCATCCTCGATCCTGGCGCCTGTTATCCGCATAAACCCGACCTCTCTCAGTGGACGACCTCCCAACGCTGACGGCAGCCAGCGAATTGCGAATCCCGGTCCCTTGCAGTCGCAGCTGCACGCCATGCTACACTGCGTCTTCGTCCGGCGCTCCGTCCGGAGTCACGCGGACGAGACATGGGATGAGACCCTGCGAGGTCAGCAAGCGACTCAGCCAGTCCGAAATAGACACTGGGCCGGTCGATCCTGTAACACGACAGAGGACCACACGTCGAGCCCTTCATCGTCGCCGTCATTCACCTCCTGACGCAGATATCCGTTCGCAGGACCCATTTCTCCCCTGCCGTCACCTCACGGCCCTCGTGCTGCAACCTCGTCAGCCAGACACTGCAGAGAACGCTGCCGACACCCACCAGTAGACAGTCTGCGCCGTGCTTGTGCAGCAGCAGCAGGCCCGTCTCCGGCGGCACAACAATCGCCTCGGCCGGAGACTTGCGGTCGCGCGTGTAGAAGACCGTCTCGCCGCCGACGCAACCCTCTGTCGAAGAAGTCAGATAGAGGAGCAGCGTCCAGGTAGTGCGAGCGGGCGTCGGCGGATCCGTTGAGACGTCCACGTCATTGTCGTCATCGTCTTCCTCCGTAGGATGTCTTCATGTCAGCCGCGGCGATTGTATCTAGCGCAAGACAGAGACGCACAATGACAATCAAAGAATTGCCCCGTGGTGTAGCGATACACCCGAATGTTGGCATTCAACCCAACAGGCTCGCCACCCCTATGAAAATCAGCATTCCCAATCGCAACACACTCCCCACAAACGCACCACAGATCCCTAACGTCATCACTCAGAGTCAGAGCCTCCTTCAAGCCCGTCTCCTCCCAAAGCCGACGCGCAAAATGCCCATCATCGACCTGAAACCGATCATTCACGCGCGTCGCCTCACCGCGCTTCGGCCTTCCCGGCGTCGTCTGCAGCGGCAGCGTTCTTAGAAAAGCCACGAAGTCGCGGCACAGCGAACGCGGGAAGAAGCTCGGGATGAGGGCGATTTTGGACGTCGCGGGGTGCAGCTGCGGCGCGAGATCGGCTACCGGCAGCGCAGGCTTGAACCGGGGCCACGACGGGGGCTGTTGTGCTGGTTCGGACGTCGCAGGTGGGCGCTTCGATGAGGTCTTAGCCTTGGGCATCGCCAGAGTAGGTAACAAGGGGGAGCGAGATGGAGAGTGACAGTAGAGAAGAGGCTGAGATGAGGTCCAGGTTCAGGTGCTTGGCAGCCTTATCCTTATCGATTCCCGCGGATTCCCCCGCCAATCCGACCAATCACGGCCACCTCTTGACAACCGCCTCAACCTCCGTCCTCAACAATTTCTCCCATCCGTTCATCCCGACATCAACCTCCGCCCCCCTCCGCCTCCCCGCACCGGGCCTGACCCAAGCCCCGCGACCGGAGCCCGCGATGCCCCCTCCAACTCCGTCCTCCCCCTTGCCATACTCCAACTACACCCCCTTCCGCCGCCAGCTCCACCAACTAGGCCTCTTCTTCGCCGGCGCCGGATTCCTCGCCGCCTCGATAGCCGTCTCCCGCCGGGCCGTCCTCCGCCGCCAGCTAGAAGCCCTCCCCGGCTTCCACACCTCGAACCGGCACGCGCCCCCCGCCGACGCCTCGGATCGTCTCGGGCTCGCCGCCCAGGCGCTGGGGCTGGCAACGCTCAACGTCTGCAGCTTCGGCATCCTTCTCACCGGCGGCATTGCCTGGGCTTTCGACCTCTGCTCCGTTGCTGAGCTGCGCCATCGCACGCAGGAGGCTTTGCGGCGACCAATTGCTAGCATTGACCCGGACGCTGAACGGGAAATGGAGGAGGCTATGGTGTCGCTGATGCGCAAGTTTGGCTTGGACGCTTCCTTGCCGGATGAGCCCGCCGACACGCGCCGGGGAGACGATCCATCCACCAACAAGTGATGCTCTACCTGACATGGTCTTGATCCGCAATGAAAGCAGTTCCGTCTTAAGCTGCTGATTCCTCGGCGAATGGTCAGATCAACCAGTACAATCTCCCACGCCCAAAGGGAAAAAAATCAAGACGTTCTACAACTCCAGACGCTAGATACACCGGCTGCCGTTGCCGGACAGGCTTTATAAACACGGGCCAGCCGCCTCTTCTGACCCGCCAAACAGAAAGAAAACCGACCATACCTCGCCATGCTTTCGCCGTGATAGCCGGAGGTATCCAAGTAAAATTGAGCTTGGCAGAATCCTCTTGACCTCTTTCTCGACTTGCGTCCAGTTCACAGGCTCTCCTTGGTCTTGGCGCCCAGCTTGAGCTCCTGCAGCGCGTCCAGGCCTTCGAGGCTACCTCTGCGACCCCAGTTCTTGGGCTGCCTCTTCAAAAAGGCGCCCACTGCACCAAGGTAGCCCTCGTGTCGCAGAAAGTAGGCCTGCTTGGAACCTTTACTCCAAAACTTGATGGCGTAGCTCAGCGTGTTCATCGTCTGGCGATGTCCGCGGATAAAGGATCCCCCAAAGTAAATGTCGGACAAATTATGGATTTGCGACTGCAAAAAGGCAATGTGGCCAATATTATTGGAGATGGCATACAGCAACGATCGCGATATGTCGCTGTCGCCGAAGTCCGGATTGGACGGGTCGCCGGCGTCTGCTGAGGCGGCCTCGGCAGCGCTCTTGAGCCGAAAGACCTTGCCGAAGGAGGAGGCGATGGCGGTGCTCTTGAGGCCGATCTTGCCGTAGTCGGTGCCGTAAATGTCACCAACGAGCATGTCGACCTTGGCGTTATCGCCTTCGCCGGCCAGGTCCAGCATATCGCCAAAGGTGCGCGCGCCCGTCAGCAGGGAGAGCAAGCCCCAGAGGGTTCCACCACCCAGAGAGGTGCCGCCGACTCGCTGGTAGGACCGCTGTCCGGTGACCTTGAGAAAGGACACGCCGGATCCGATGTTGACGAGCAGATATGGATATATGCGCTCGCGAGGACTGACAAAGTGCATAGGATCTGCATCGGAATAGGTAAAGACTTCACGGGGAATCTCGGTGATGAAGAAGTCGAGACCTGCGGAGAGAGCGTCAGCTTCGGAGGAAGAAGACAGCGAACGTAGACGGCGCAGCTAACCGATGATGAGACACTCCATCTCGTCCTCGCGCAGCACGTCGACGCCAAGAGCATCGCGGATCTTGTCGTAGAACTTGTAAGCGCCGCCCCCGGTGGCCATGACGCACAGCTCACTTTGCCGAGCAGTTTCGAGCATGAGGTGCTTGTCGCGCAGGTGCTTCATGAGCTCGACGCAGTCATCGACACGGTCAGTCTCAAAGTTTTGGAAGTTGAGCCGGCCGCCGGGCTCAGTGGAGTGAGCCTCGCGCGAGAAGTAAACGAGCTTGATGAGCGAGCCGCCAATCTTGGAGCAGGAGGACGTCAGCATGAGCAAGAACAAGCGACCAAGATGAAAGAGACAAGTAAAGGCCATACATCGATAGCAATGTGGCTCACAACGGCCGTGTGATTCGGGAGCCGGATGTCGCTCGTCTCGCGGTGCGTCGGACTTCCGCTGCCGCTGGCCAGAGCCTGTCCCGGAGCAGGCGAGCACGTATCAGCATCGACGATGAAGGCGCCCTTGACGTTGATCTTGACGCTCCCAGGCCTCGTGATGGTGCTATCAATGTCGTCCATAGTCGACGTCCTAGAGCCGCCCCTCGCGCCGGACCGGCCCTCGTCGTTGTCCTCGACGGCGGGAGTCATGGCTGTGGGCGAGGGTCGCTGGGCGGGCGCATTGGCGGGGGTGAGAAGAGGGCCGAGCGAGGGCGGAATGTGACGAGGCTGCGAGCCAGCATGCGACGTTTATGGGGTGGTAAGAATGCCGAGGTGGCCGAGCGTCGTGATATTTGTAGAGGGAGGCTCGGAAGCTGGCCGGTTATCTTTGGATGGGCTATGATGTAAGCTCGGCTATGGTGGATTACATGGATCCACCAGCTAGGGGATACCTACCCTATAGTCTGAGTAGATGGGAGGGCAGATTTTAGTCAGTCGCCGTACTCCGTTGACAAGTCGTTCAGAACCCGGGCGTCGCCATTACTTACCTGCTTGATGACTTCCGCACAAAGGAGCCGGATACTCGCGGACTGGCTCTTTCAAGGCATCTTCTGTTCATATGTATTTATGCCTCTGCTGCCTAACTAGTGGACCAGAGTCTCCCACGGACCAACCCAACAGATGGAAGACGGATTCTCCAGACAGCTACATACCCCCAGCAACAGAAACAATCTCAGCCGCTCTGTTTTTCACGCTCATCCGTTCCCCGAATTTGCCACCTAGATGTCAAAACTTGGTATCTCGCCCAGAAGTGAAGCATCACTGCTATTCCACGAGACGTCGCCCTCCAAACGCCTGATCAGTGCAGCATGAGTCGAGCTCCTCGGAGTAACCTTGTGAGGGAACGGCATAGTATGGTTGATGATCCCCGGCCGAACGTGAAGCTCGGGCTCCAACTCGTTGCCCAGCTCGTCGACGCCCTTGTTCACATTAAACAACGACAGAATCGTGACAATGTCCAGGAAGAGGCTCGCGTCCGCAAAGAACCGTCCGGGGCAGAGACGACGGCCGAAACCAAAGACGATGTCCCACGGGTCAGCTTCTTTTTCGGGGCCGAGAAAGCGAGCCGGGTTAAAGACAGTCGGATCTTCGTACACGCTCGAGTCGTGACACATGGACCATACGGTTGCAACCAGGACAGATCCCTTGGGAATGGTGTAGCCGTCGTATATAATATCCTCGCTCGCAATGTGCGACAATCCGAATGGCGCTATGGGGTTCCATCGAAGGAGTTCCTTGAGCATGGCGTCGACGTATGGCAGGTTGTCTCGATCCTCAAAGGTGGGCAGCCGTCCGGTGCCGACGACCCGGTCGATCTCTTGCTGGCATTTGCGTTGAATATCGGGAAACATGATCATGGCGAGCAAGAAGCTCGTCAAGGTGCCAGCTGTTGACTCGACCCCTGCGAGATACATGGTTGCGGCAGTCCATTTGATGCAGTTTTCATCGGCAGGGCTGAGCTCCTGTTCGGGTCCGCTGGCTACGTCGATCAAGTGCGACACGTAGGATCCTCCATGACTGCCGGCCGTCATTTGTCGCCGAACGAAAGCGTAGGGGATTTGCGCTGCCGTTTCCACCAAGTGACTCCCATGCTTGGCCAAGCGTTTGAATCTGGGCAAGTGCTTGAAGAAAGGGAGAATGTCCACGATATGACCCGAAGGTCTCATCGAGATGCCAATAACGCCGATGATACTGTCCACCAGACGAACAAGAGGGTCGTTGTCGCCAGGGGAATAACCGTAAGCCATTTTCAGGATTTTGGCACCGGAGCTCCTGCAAGAAACAGTCAGCCTCGAGACAGTTTGCCACGACCTCCCCCAACGGAAGCCAAGAGGAGCGCGTCTCACGATCGATAATGTTCCAACGCCTCGTCAGGTCGGTCGAGAAGGCGGACAGACAACTTGAGCCTCTCGGCTTCCAGCACAGAATACCAACGAGAAGCAGCAGCTTTCGTCCCCACCATCTGATGAGCGAGCTTTCGACCTCTGCGATACTCCGGCCCGTAAGGTTTGCAGAGGAGGAGCTTATCGAACCCGCACAAGGCTGCGATCCCGGTCATCAGTCGTCCGGCAGTCTGGCCTGACCTCAATGATAGAAGTTCATGCGCCACACGCTGGTCGTGAATGCAGACGAGGGTGAAACCAAAGGCAGTCATGGAGCTGATGGGACCGTATGTCTCTTTGTGTTTGAGAAGTCTCTCCACAGTCGTCGTTTCCCATGGTCGAAGAGCAAAGAGATTACCGATGAACGGCAGCGGTCTCGGCCCTGGGGGAAGCTTCAAACGGGGGGAACGATGCTGGAGACGGCCAAGACCAAGCAGAAAGCATACAAAGAGAAAGATGATGGTGTATGAAACCGCTGAGTCTACCATGGCTGAAGAATGGTGAAGAAGTGCAGAGATGAAGAGACTGCTCGACGAGATGGCCGGTCTGGCGACTTTGCTGCAAGGATGCGAAATTTGATCGACGTGATGCTGGGATTTCACAGCTGTCAGGGGGATGTTTCCAGACACTCACTCCACTTTGCAGGCTGCGGATTAGACAAGTGTTTCTGGAGGCCTTTTCAGGAAACTAGAGTAATTATCACACCTAAGGATAGGGCGTATGCCGTTCAGACCGCTCACGCCCTGTGTGGTGTGCGTCTCAAAGCCGCATCTGATAGTGATGGGCAAGGGGAGAAAGTTTGGTAAAGGCCATAGAATTCTAGACCCCGAAAAGCCCCCTGCTATTGCCGAGCTCATGTGGCTGTCGACTGCCACGCCGTCAGGCAGATGCAGATTAGCCGGCCATGACACTGCCTCCATACATGTAATGATTTCCCTAATGAGAAACCCTAGGGGTGATCATTTTCAGTGGCATCACAAAGGTGCCGCAGCACTTGATTTCTCTGTCCAATCGATGTGATGGTTCATATTAAGTGCTTCGTGATTAATGGCTCATAACGCTTCGTAATCAAGTGCGAAAACGTATAGCTTTCATTCGTGGCGAAGAGACGTCAGACATCAAACTTCTTCTCACGTGCAAAGACATGCTGGAGAAGAGTGATAGGAGACCGGGCGGGTTGCAAGAGGTCACACATGAAGGAAGACTCGCTGTTGGCAACGTAGCAGAGAGGAAACGCATGGCTACGCTGGTTATAGCGGTGGGGTAGCGATAAGTGACGAAGCGGCACGGAACAGCGAGGTGAAGTCGGGAGAGCGGACGGGGGGCGGCGGGCAGAAGCCGGCGGCCTTTCGGTTGACGTCGGAACTCTTGACGATGATGGCAATCATGGAGTTCGTTTGCGGTTACACGTGATGCACTGGAATAATCGATAAGCAAGCTCCGGTCGTCCCGCTCCGGCCCGACTACTCATCCGACGATGCTCATCCTGTCTGAGAAGCATCTTGATTCAGATCTTCTTGACGAATGATCGAATGATCACAGAACAAGATACACCATGAAATCCAAGTCTTGCTCAACAGCTTGAATTAAAACAACTTGCCCCGTGGAACCGCAACAAAGACGGCCGTCAGCAACCCCCCAAGAAGCAGCGACGCCAGAATAGCCTGCACAAAGATGATATCCTGGACCTGGCGCAACACAGGCTCCTGGATCCAGACCTCGCGGTCGAATATCTTGCGGACAAAGTTGCGCTTCTCATACTTGACCACCCACGGCTCGTCCTCGTAGCTGTTGGTCGACCCAAACGACTCAAAGCTCGTCTTGCCCAGCTCCTCGCCGTCGTCTTGGACGAACAGCTCCCATGGACGAACGTGCCGATGATGCATCCCGTGCAGCACCACGCACATGCCCTTGTAAGCTGCCACGAGCGTGCTGATTCCCAGGATAAACGGCAGGGCCACGAAAGCGCGATAGCCGCGGCCTAAGCGGCTCAGACACATGACGATGCCCATGAGGAAGCCACACAAGATGAGGCCGATGCCGAGGGCGCGAGCGAAGAAGACGCGTGCTGGGTTACCGTTGCAGATGGACCACCGCACAAAGTTGGGATGGGCTTGCCGACGGAGAGAGGCGTCAACGGTGAAGAAGAGCGATCGAAGGGCGGTTGGGTGCGTCGTGTGCGACAGCGCGTGGACGGCTGCCTTGAGTTCCCACGATGCGAGATTCAGCTGTCTCGGGGCACCGTCCATGATGTACGTGGCCAGGACGCGGTCCATCTCGTCGCGGAACGGCTGGATGGTGACTGATTCTGTCAGCCAGAGCAGAATCGACCGGGAGAGAAGCACCTACACGGCTGTCTGGCTCCGGCGCAGTCATAGGCGACGGTTGCCTGCGACTTATAGCCAGACGAGGCGCCCGAAGGCATACTGATCGGTGATGTGCTCAGCGACTCGGCCACGCTATACGATGTGCGAGGCGGAGTGTTGAAGGGGTTGGAGCCCGCGTGATCAACAGCCGCCTTTTCAAAGTCGGTTCCCCTGAATACGTCCGCTGTCGCCTTGGGCTCTGGCCGCAGCTTCTCGGCCTGTTCCTTGCGGATCCGGGCCACGACGTCTTCTTCCATGGCCTGCGTCCAGATTGGGGCCAAGTCCAGGTCTGCTGTATCGGCCGATGCGAAGCGCTTGACATAGTCTCTATACCACAGCCAGAACTGCAGATTCTCGGCTGCGTGCTCGACATAGATGAGGTAGTTCATGAAGTCGCGGACCGTCATGGGCTACAGGGACGACTGTCAGCCTGAGAGACGAGGTCTTGTGTCGCGACTTACCGGACAGGTGCCGCCATTCATGATGTTGTCAAAGGTCAGGGAGTCGGGGATCCCGGCTGAGGAGCCCGAGGTGCCGGACCGGATGGAGACGATCTCTTGAGAGCCGTCGCGGCTGGGAGGAGAGTCGACATGTTTGGGACGTGTGTATCCGAGCGAGAAGAACCTCGCCATGACGTCTCTCTATCTGCGGATGATGGTATCAAGTGAAGATGAGAGATGAAGAAGCAGGAACAAGACTGAAATGAAGGCTTCCTTCTCTTCTTACACAAGGAAGCTGACATGTTTAAGAAACAAGCCAGCAGACTTTGAAAGCCGAGGCTGGAGAACAGAAGAAACAAGCACGGCAACATGACGCTCGATGCGCGGCATACAGGGGCCATCCTTCAAAGCCGATGGCCACAGACACCAAAATGCCATAAGCGGCCTCCAGCACCAGCAACACCAAGCCCGGACCAGGCCGTGCCAGCGTCCAGGCACGGCAACGACCCCGTTACCAGAGCGTCGTTCCTTTTGCCAGTCTCCCTTGCAGCGCCCAAGCGGGGAAGACTATCAGTCCAGACAAAGCAAGTCAGCCGGCTTCTGGACCTCGACGACTGCATGTTTTCTTTTTCCACTCGCCGGTTGTCGGTGATGCGCGGGACCGCATTGTCTTGCTTCCTGTCTTGCTGCCGGTGTCGGGCCCCTTTCTGTGAGTTGAGGCTGGGTGTCTGAGTCTGAGACTGGGCAACACGAGGTCTCTGGCTGGGCTTGGCTGAGGGGGCTGAGGGCACGTCACTAGTTGACTGATAGTTGGCGGCTGAAGGCATCGCGGCTTGTCTCCCTTTTTGCGCGGCGCTTGGACTGCATCTTGTGAGGAGTGAGAAATGGACTACATGTTGTGAGGAGCGAGGGAGATGGATGTCCTTGTTTTCTGGCATGTGCTTTCGCTGCTCTTTTTGCATTGTTCATCACCGGCTTTCCGGAAGAGGATGGCAAGACTGTCACTATCCATATCTTTGCTGTTCATTCAAGGCGTGGACAACTCGCTCTATTGACTCCATCTCTCCAGCTCAGCCACTCAACAATTATCCTGGCGGATAATGACGTTCCAGCCCGTCGGGTGAAAGGCCTGGCCGCCAAAAGCCTCGGGCTGGGGATTCATCCACTCAACACACCTCTTAACCAGCAGCTGTGCCCCATCAGCAATAGCAGCAAACGAGTTGAGCGCCTTGGGACGACGATCCTAAACCCACCATCAGCCTTCAACCCAAAGAGAACCTCAAGAGAATGCTCACGTCGTTGCACCACCAGATGGCCGAGTTATAGGCACAACTCACACGGCCACATCGCGACGGTCCAGCCTGGCTATTCGGCTGTCCACGCACGCGACGCAGGTATCCGATGCCCTCGCGGACGCGTCGCACAGACGTAGCCTGCCACTTTCCGCCGCAGAGGCTGGTGGCGATGTTCCAGTCGGTTACCAGGAGGGCGAGTTCTTCCTGGGCCAGCTTGGATGGACCGGCTGTTACTGCTGTTGCCGCTGTTGCCGCTAGGCTTTCTTTCTCGTAGTTTGAGTTTAGCTTGATGGCTTGCTGGTAGACTTGTTCGACGGTGCCGTTGAGCGTTGTTGTTGGTCCGCTGGGGGAGAGCTCTATTTCCCATGAGGGGATGAAGACTTGGTAGCCTTCTATTGGGGCGGTGGCGAGGCTCATGGCCTGGAGTTGTGAGTTATGATTGTGTCTGCTGGGGATGACAGGGTTACTTACCTTGGTGACGAGAGGGAACAGGACCGTGACTCTCCTCATCTTGAGTCGTGATCTCCGTGGGGGTTGGTATATGTCGACCGTGTCCGAGGCTAAAGAGAGAATGCCCTGGATATCCCGTACCAAAGCCAGAGCGGCAACTGAAGCTATCGCAACACATCCAGCCGGGAATCTACAGAGAGGAAACGTCCATGTTTTGTCAACACATCCATACACGTCCGCGTCAGGCAAATCGACGACGACAACACCGTCATCTTTATACCAGTGTCCACAAGAGCTTGCGGGAGAAGACGGAAGCTTACCTGTTGGATAATTGAGTCGCGGCCAAGCTTGCCGACTTGTCCGGCCGCTACAGACCAATATTGGCCGTGTCTCCCGTCATCGACTTGTCTGATGCAAGCCTCGGTGTTTACCAAGGAGGTTATATTTCAAGCTGATCTGCGACAGCGAAGCACGATGAAAGAAGGAGATTGATGAAGCTGTATCGACGGAGACGCTGACCATCTTGTACGCAGCGCAGCCATCAAGGTTGCGAGAAAAGAATGCCGGCCAAGGCAATCAATATCAGCACCGGATAGCAATGCCGAGGAAAGAGGCCAAGACTTCGGCTTCTGAATGAACACATGGCGCGTTGTTGCTTGCGTAGGCTGGCTGCAGCGATAGGCAAGGCAGGCAGCCGCGGCTATTGAGTTACCTTGTGTTTCGGTTGGGCTGTGTTTCGTGGGTGGTGTTGTTTGACGGTGGAGTCTTGGGGGCTTGGGACGGGTAGGTGCGGATGTTGTTTGACGGTGGGTGGGAGAGGTTGATGTGGATGGTGGTTGTGGTTGAGGCTGGGAGTTGGAGTTGATGGGTTGATCGACTCTCAGGTGGTGTACAAAACATGGCAAGGATTCACCGCGTCTTGGCTTGTTGCTTCTGATGTTGCTAGCTTATGTAGCATCTCTGTTCTTACTATCTATAGCTTCAAGTTTGCTTGATATCCTCATCGATATGTACTCGAACTGTTCAATGATGAGTTAGTCAACTCTAGGGCGATATACATGTACAGAACATGGCAAGGAATCACCGCGTAGTTTCCTGTTGCTTCCGATGTTACCAGCTTATGTAGTATCTCTATTCCCACCGTCTATAGCTTCTACTTTGCTTGACGTCCTCGTCAATACTTACACGTACCTGACATCCCCATCCACAACTCCCAACATACAGCAACTCCCAACTCACAATCTCACCCCATCCGAGCATCCCGCAGAGTGAGGATCCCACTTCCCACTTCCCAGCCTACACCTCCTCCTCGCTCTATAAAACTCAACCGCCGTAAGCCCCCCCCCACACTCAACAACCCCCCCCGAAGCCCTACAAACGACGCCCTCAAACTCGGGCAGGTCTCTGGCCATGGTGCCATCCGCCTGTATCGTCGACACGCAGGCATAGCTCCCGGGCACGAAGCTGCGGCACAGATCCAGGCCCGGCGCGTTCCACCTCGTGATTCGGGCGAGGCTGACGTGGGCTCTTGCGGCGATTTCGGCGCAGCCTTCGTTGGGCTGGACGAGGAGCCATCTGCTGCATCTGAGGTTGTTTGGTATCCAGATGTGGCGCTTTGCGTTTGGGGGGAGGCGGGTTAAGGCTGTCCTGGTATTATGTTATGAAGAGCGCGGGTTGGACTCGACGGGTACTCACTTTTGATGGCCGGGGCGAGGAGACCCTGGGGGATGCCGCTTAGAAGACACTTGATGGAGCTGATCTGGTTGTCAGGGCGATGTTTGTGTCCGGAATAGGTTGACATGTTTTCGATGCTCGTGTGCTTCATAACCGCAGCGGGTTTGCCCTGACAGTCTGAATCTCTACGGTTCATCAGTCTTTCAGTTCTCTGATGTTGTAAGAGACAGTCTTTACCTGAACAGCCGGCACACAGTCTTTTCTCTCCCCATCATCTGTCCCGTCGTGACCCGCAGCGAAGATATCGTATTGTTGAGCTCCGTCGGCAAGTTCTCTATAAAGTAATCGTAAGCAACAACTAGCCATCAACATCGGTAACATCCTGGACCAACATACCGCACCGCTGGTGAGTATACGTCATGTTCCGGCACGTTCCCTGGAAACCAGCACCGTCACAGGCTTCAAGCGTAACCTCGACGATGCTATTCGATATCGGGTTCGCTTCAGGCTTCTCCTCCGTTCTGTTGCCCGTTGCCTTGATCTCCTCGGCGTCGAGACCCCTGTTGGCGAGCCTGACTCGACAGATGTCACCGCAGTGAGAGCCCACAGGTTCAAAGTACGGATAGACGCACTGCCGTCACGCTCAATCAGTTCCCAGCTTGCATGACTTGAGAGTATGTAGTTGTGAGGCTACTTACCTTGCACCCAGCAAAGGTGCCCATATCAACGGTGCCCAGGCCCTGCAGCTCCAGCACCTTTTCCCGTAACTCTTTGCAGTTCTGGGCTGCTCCGTCGGGGATCTCTTGCAGGGGACCGTCGATGAGCTTATCGCAGGCTTCGAGAACTTTGTTGATGCCCAGGACCATCTCCGCTTCCTTTCCTCGCTTCTGTGCCTCTTCTTTCTCCCGCGTCTCTTTGTCTCGTTGATCTTGCGTTAGAGACTTCCACCGATCGCTCTCTCTTCTCTCGGCGCACTTCCTGTCTAGAATGTTGGGCCATCGCGGGTTAGACGGTCTCAAGGAGCAGATAAAGGCCAGCTTAAGCTCGTTGCCGTGAATGATGGGCACCTGCTTGCCCCCGATGGCCTCTTGAAAGTCGGTGATGGCGTCGTCAACCCAGGCTACGGCTCTGCCGATGGGATTCGCCCACTTCTTGAGGGATTGAAGGGCGTAATGCGCATATGGAGCTAGTTGACCCAAGAGAACACTCTTGCCCATGCGAGCGTTGACTCGCACATTGTATAAGTCCTCCTTGGACACGGATCCGAGCGAGCAGCTGCCGTCTCTCTTGGTGATGACGCAGCTGGAGCTTTCTCCTTCTGCCGTCTTGGCCTTGTAAGTCCTGCCGGGCTTCTTCTGCGGGCCTAGAGGGCAGCCAGGCGTTCCTGGCTGGCACTTGTTTCTCCTGATAGGCTTTCCCAGCGCGGGAAGGCCTCCGACATGGTTTCTCAGGGGGGCTCGGCCGCCTGACGGAGCGTCTTGAAACGGCCCTTTCCAGTGTCCCAAGCCCGACCTCCAAGAGTCGCCTAGTAGTTCTGACGGTGAAGTTTCCTTGTAGAAGCGGGCTCGTCGGCCTCCTGGTACCGCGTCCGTGACGGCGAACTCGGTGCTCGCGGCGAAGATGAGGACGAGGCTTGACGTCTTCATCGTGTAAAGAAGGCCAAGCCAGTCAGAATGAATGTGTATCGGGCCAAATCCCGGGGATCTAATCTGATTGTCGACCTGTGAGGATAGTCTAAGCTTTATAGCGTTGACCTCGTCATACATAGGAACGTATCTCCATCTTTGTGCGAGCCCACTGCTGATCTCGTTCAGGGGCCCGATGGGGTTTGTGTTACCCACTCCGATATTGTCGAAGCTGTCAAAGAAGGCGGCTCGAGTCATGTATGTGTGAGTATAATATTAAGCTCATCGGTGAATCCCGCCGACGTTCGACCTTTGCAAGGTGTCAGGCAAAACGGTAATTGTTCAATGAGGCACCACTCGCGATGCCATGCGCATTTGCCTAAAGTTTGACGAGTTCGCACTGAACAGAAAGAGATCGTTCAATCTGCTCATCAAAGCCTAGGATTCCGCAGCGGAACATGGTGAGGTCCACAGCGCTCCTCTATAGCGTTGTCAAGAGATCGTTCTATAGCCTATAGGCTATAGTACTATAGAGCGTGCCATTTCCTACATACGCGGAATCATGGACAGAGACGGGGATTAGTGGTTCCTGACCGGCAGAGATGATGTCCGTCGATGGAATAATGCCGCTAAACTAGAAACCTGACTCGGGCTTGGACTGGGCTGCATTGTGCAAGCAGGGTTTCCGCGTTCTAGACTTGTCGTCTGGCATTATTTCTATATGAGGTCAACTATCGTCTCTTCTCGGGCCGAAAAAAATAGGTTAGTTTGTTGGGTTGCACAAAGTCAGAAACCTTGTGTCACCGACTCAACCACAAGCCATCGTCAACGTCTTGACCTCCTCTCTGTAGCAACTATCAATTCTCATCTGTATCATAACCGAATCTTACACACTCAATGAAGAGCCATCTCATCATCCATGCTGTGGTTGCCGGCTTCGGGATCGCCGAGCCCCTCTTCCAATCTGACAATAAGACTGCCGCCTGCCGAGCGGTATCTCTCGACTGGGACGCTGTCTACACCGCAAGCAACTGCCGAGATGGCTCTCGCGCTCAGTCTGATGCGTGCAGGGAAGCTGACGAGAGGTGGGAGGCTGCCTGGGAGGAGAATCATTGTGATGACCTGATCGACGACTTCATCGGCTTTATGAGAGCGGGAGCGGCGTCTTGATGGGACAGTTTGGGAAAGGGTCTGGACGAGCATGAAAGAAAGGGTGTGGCTTTAGTTGTCAGTGACTCTCACTGTGAATTATCGCGAGGGTCTTTAGGCTTTGTACGAGATTTCCATGTTGTCTTCTTTTGGGGTATCAACCACTCAGAAGCCGATGGCGCGCAACCCGCCGTCTCTCGATACCAAAGCGACTCTCGGGATGGCGTGAAGAACGTAAAGGCCTGGGCGGTTCAACCTTGGCGGTGATACGTTGCCGAGAAGGCGAGTATGTCTTGGAACCTAGCCTCAATCCACGTAACCGCGCGATGAGTAGACAAATCCCGGCAACAGGTTGTCGGCGTTGTATTCGTCGACTGCTTACGGCACTGACGAGGGAGAAACCTGTACACATGAAGTGCTCGCTCATCTGCCGAAGCCGTTTGACTCTTGACAGTACTGACCTGCCATCTTGTGAAGCACTCACGTGTAAATAACGTTGAGTTCGATCAAGTCGGGATCTATAGACGTGTAACAGTAGGCGAGCAGTAAGTCCGTCTGCTGAGTGTTGACAAGACTGCTCAGCGCTGACGCAGAGTGGGGGTTATGCGCGTGTGCCCTCTCTTCGACTTTGAAGGCACGCGTCGTGCGGGTGCTGAAGCGTTGTCGTGACTAGATCAACGGGGACTGAATATTCGGTCTCTCGATCTTCGGAGGAGTGTCTCCGAGTGAAGGACAACTGCACATACATCTATAGTCAGCGTCGCAGCCTGTTCAAAGTTATGTATAGATCAACGGTAGTTGTCTCTGGTCGGGCTAAGGAGTCAACTTACCAGCCAGCTCATACCTCGACATCTGAGCGCGGTTAGTTGTGCTGAAATCGCGATGACAAGGGCCGGTCGAGTAGGAGTGAACGTGTGCCTGACTGAAGGCAAGCCGGCAGCTGTCTTCACTTCGATCGTCGTCTTGATCGCCAGCTCGACAGCGTAGCCCGTTCATGACAACAGTGTTAGAAACGACTCCAACTAAAGGTTAGAGACTAGAAGAAACGAGCGCTGCCAGAGGACTGATCCCTCCACGACATGCTCGTCTGCTGTCTGTCCGAGAGCCACTGTCTGCTTCGAGGTAAGCTGCTGTCCGCTCACAGCGTTTGTATCCGGCATCCGCAGTATATCGTGTCCAGTCTGATCCCTCCAGGAAGCACAGATCTGCTTCACAAGAAACATAACCAACGAAGAGAAACGATCCAAGCAGCGCGTCTCTCTTCTTGCTTCAAGCCCAGTCACCATTAGTCATGCACTGCTCTTCGGCGCGCTGAAAGTGGGAAACGGCCCGGCGTGTCGGTGGTCCGGAAGGTACGAGGCGGCCGCCTGCCAGCTGGCAGCCACCTGCCGACTTTCCACACGCCTTACCCCCCCCTCACACCCCCATCTCTCCTTCCTCACCAATATCCCCTCTTCTGAATCTGCACATCACCAAAACACCAAACACCAAGAGATCCCTCTCTCGGTTCTCGAGAATCCAAGGGCTCGCTTCTTGGGCTTGCATCTGGACGCCTCATACAAGCCGCGAGCTGCCCTGCACTTCAGACGCTGCCCCCCCCTCTCTTACACCTGCCCCCGCGTGCCTGCTTTTCATCCTGTCACGCTCTAGGACGCGTCGTTTGCGAGCCTCTTTTCCTTCTTTCCTGCTTGTATCTTGGCTGGCTAAGCGGCCTGACTGTCTTGAGAGCCCTTTCACGTCTCTGCCTCTGTTGAATCCTGTCGTTGGCTGCTGGCGTCTGCACGGCACGTCGTTTTGAGATCGAGATAGAGAGACTGTATTTTCGTTTCGAGCCTCAGCTCTTCAGCATGCCGCCTCCTGCTTTGCGTCGGCCTGAGAAGAAGCCGTCTCTGGGACACGGCTTGGAGCTGGATGCCATGCGCAAGGCGTCCTCTTGCGAGCCCTTCAACAACGACATGTTGAACTCGTCCGACGACGAGAACTATTCTGGAGGTGAGTCGCCTCCTCTTCGCACCATCTCTTGCTTGTCCAGCATGTGACTGACACTTTCTCAGGAGCTTATTGCGAGACCGCGAGCGACAGTCCTTTGCCCGGTTCAAAGATTCGGTAAGCCTTCGCCCTCATCTTTGACCATCGCGCTTCTGACATCTAGTAGGACCAGAGCTCAGTTCAGAAAGCCCTTCTCTGATGACGGCGCCCCTTCGACACGGTAAGAGGTTCCCGCTCTTTTGTCTGACCAGACTTTGCTGACGTTCATCATCAGCTTGAACAACTTCCTTGTCGGTTCCAGCGAGGATGACGATGTCTTTACCGTCGGCTCAAACGACAACTTGACTCACGAGTCGAGTTCTCGTGGCGTGGCCAACGATGCCTCCTACCAGGACTTGCGCGACAAGGTCGATCCGCAGACCATGTATGCCGGCTCGTCTTGCATGTTTGTGGCCAAGTGAGTATCCCTCTCCCCGTCGACTGTATAGTCTAGCTCACGTCTTCAAGTCTTCCTCAGCAATTCAGTGACCGACGACTGGAGGAAGAGGTCACCAAGAACTTTAGCCAGTTTGGCATCGTCTTTGTCAAGATCAAGCGCGACTCGCGTGGCATGCCCTTTGCATTTTGCCAGTACACGGTGAGCAAGCATCGTCGAATCCCAAAGGTCGGATCAAGCTGACCTTTGCCAGAACGATGAAGACGCACACTCGGCCTTGAGACAGGGCAGAGGCATAATGATCTTCGAACGTCCTTGCCGCACGGAGATGGCCAGAGCCCATTGTGAGTTCACCTTGCCTCCCCTGACGGCCCGTCACTGACAAGGCTCGCTCAGCTTCTTTCCTCGTCTTCAAAGTCTCGGGACAGCGCATCCGCCTCTACGAAGCGCGTGATCTGCTTCGCCGTCTCGGTGAAATCTCAAAGACTGAGTATCTCAACGACGCGCTCCGAGCCCTTGCGCAGCTTCCTCAGGCCGTCGTCGTGACGTACAAGATGTACGATGCGAAACGCGACCCTGTCAAGGTGAGCCTTGAAGCTGGCTTTCCCCTCGTCTTGACGACTGGCTGACTGGACCGGAACACAGGCATTTGAGCTCGACCCGGTTTACCGCGTCCAGGTTTACGACCCAAAGGCACTTGCCGCCCAGGAAACTCTCCAGGTGGGCGCTCCTCGCGAGGGCAGCTTTCTCAAAAAGTACGACAAAGACCGACGATCGGCCTACGTCGGCAACTTGCCGCCCACCATGACCCGAGACGTTCTCAAATCGCTCGCTACCTCGTGCGGAGAGGTTTTGGACGTCCAGCTTCATAGCAGAGACGTACCGGGAGGAGCAGGTGAGTGTCGAGAAACCAAGTCGCACCTCTGTGAGCTTACTGACACGATTTTTAGGCGCCAAGACCTGCTTTGGATTTATCGAGTTCAGTCGTCCGGATGCTCCCGATGAGCTCGTCGAGGCCATGGTGAGTTTGCCACCGAGTCTCGCCCTCTCTCGCATGAGCTAACATGCTTCTGTAGCACAATACGCAGATTGACGGTTACCGAGTCCGAGCCGAACGAAAGCAATCGCGAGGCATAGAGACTCCGCGCTATGGTCCGTCTCCAGCCCGATACGCCAACGGGCGCGGGCGCGTCGGCTCCTTTGAGCTCGAAAAGCCAGCCGAGGGCCATTTCGATACGCCCGTCGAGAATTCGGGCAGACAGAATCGTCGGAAGCTCTACGCCTCGAGCTCGTTTACGCCGGGACGCAACCGAGCCCCTCGTCCCTCGGTCTTGGGCCCCGACGCATCGCCGTTTCGCGGCATCTTTGAGCCTCAGGAGGGGGCAGCCTTGAACATGCCGGCCAAGTCGCCGCGGGCCAACCGAACGCCTCTGCAGGGCCCTTCTGCCAAAAAGTCGGTCGAGTTCGACTTGGCTCGTCGTGGCGTCTCGGGCGCCTCTGATGACGCGGGTGTTGGCATCGAGTCCAACACCAAGCCGACGACACCCAAGTCCAGCGGCGCATCAACGGCTTCGTATGGCCGCACGTTCAGAGAGAGCGAGACGATGTCGACGGCTCAGACGACGATGCCGCAGTGGATTCAGCCGTACGGAGCATTCGGATACCCTTATATGGGAACGCCCATGACTCCTCAGGCCAATCCGGGACTCATGTATGCCGGCTACATGCAGCATCCCATGTATCATACCATGTGCGATATGTACGGCAACTTTATGATGTCGCCGACTCACATGATGCCCGCCTTCAACGCCACGCCGCCCGTCATGAACGAGACGCCAGTCCGATCGGATCACGGCGGCAACGTCGCTGACGAGACGGTGGTCATGCCCAAGGCCAAGGACGAAGCGGAGGCAGAGAAAGAGGAGCCGACGCAGTGAAACGGATCGAAAAGCGGAGATGAGGGAGTTTGGTTGAGAGCCAGAGTCATTCCCTTGTGGCTTTTTTCTTTTGTGTTTCTTTTGACGTCTCTTGTTGCCTTGTTTGCGATGGCAGGCTGGCTCGGTTGGGCCGGATGGACATTTGTTCTGCGACGTCTTGACGCTGATGTGCCAACGAGGCTACGACGGACGGGCGAGGCATCTAGGTTTGTTACTGTTGACATCTGGCTACTTTTGTACCATGTTGGCTGCTATCCAGGATGTGATTCTGGAAAGACGGGCAGCAGGGAAGGGGAGCAGAGCGGGGGGATGAAAAAACGGTGCTGGGCGTGGAGAGGGAGAGGGAGAGAGGGGAGGGAAGGGGAGGGAAGGGGGGAGGGAGAGGGAGAGGGAG
>NJES01000278.1:0-23140 GCA_002591395.1 Ophiocordyceps camponoti-rufipedis | reverse complement strand
GCGGCTGTTGCTGTTGCTGTTGCTGTTGTTGCTGCTGTTGCTGTTGCTGTTGTTGTTGTTGTTGCTGTTGCTGTTGAGCCGTGTGAAAGAGCGGATGAAGGGCAACACCGGCGTACTCCTCGAGCTGAGTACGGATCTGTTTGCTAATCTCGGCCACGGCGGCAGCCCGGTTGGGCAGATCCAGATCCTGGGCCAGCGCCTGAGCGAACTGATCGGTAGTGATGAGCGTCTCGTGAAGATTCCAGCAAAAGATGTCGCGCAGCTTGTACGGCACCGTCATCTCGCCAGGGCGATACTGCGGCAGCGACGGATCAACCGCGTTCGGATTCGGCGGTGGAAAGGCCGGAGGGGGCACAAACGAGGGCACGTCGAGGTCGATGCGGATGGGAATCAGCGTCAGGGGCAGAGCCGCCTGTGCCGTATTCTGCTGCTCGCTGCGGACGGCGCGATTCTTTCCCATCCAGTCGCGCCAGATGGCCTGAACATGAACGGGCTGCTTGGTGTCCTTTCCCGCGCGATCGAAGGCATCCTGCCTAGAGGCGGAGTCCTCCTTTCGCAAGCTCCTGAGCCCGGAAGGCCGCCTCCGAGCATCATCGCTATCATCGTCGAGCTCATCGAAGCCATCCTCGGCATAGTTGATGATGGTAGTCCCCCGCTTCGTCGTCCGAGACACGGGACCCGTGGGCGCGCTCTGCAAAACGGGCGTAAGGAGGGAATTGTTGTAGGCCCGCAGACGCGGCGCGTACGACGACTGAAAGGCCTGGGGCTTGGATCGCTCCATTCTTCAGTTCAGTTCATGCTGGTCGCGGCAGCCGCGGGGCCGAGGCTGGCTGATGACGGATCTTGACGGATCTTGACGGGTCTTGGGCCGATTCCGCGGCTTCCATTGGTTTGTTGTCGCGCGATCCTTTGCTTTTCCTCCCTTGACCTTGACGTTGCTGTTGGCTGCCAGCCAGCCGTTTACTGGACTTGGCTTTGGGAGGAGAAGGAAAAAATGCTGCTTGCTGAGGTAAGCAGCCTACCCTAGACTGTAATCACTTCTTTTCTCAACACCATCCTTCTCCTCCCCGCCTGTTTTTGACTACCTATATATTTTATTACCATGCCACGGATACCGGCATCTAGGCTGCCATCCAGGCCATCGTCTCTTCTCTTCTCCACTCTCGTCAACTTCCCTTCTCCTCGCCCCCGACTGCCGCTTCCCATCCTCGCCCGCCCTCACACAGCCTCAATCACCACCCGACCACGATTCACCATCCCCCGTCCGCGCCGCACCTCAGACACCCAACTCGCACCCCAGCCAGACCAAGAAGCCCTCGACGGCACCGACGACGCCCTCCCCGAAGACCAGGAAACCATCCCGAGCCGCGACAGGCCCGATCCCGCCTACTACCAGCTCAGCTTCACCTGCATCCCCTGCGATCACCGGTCGCAGCACAGCGTCTCCAAGCACGGCTATCACTACGGCTCCGTCCTCATCACCTGTCCCGGCTGTCGGAACCGTCACGTCATCAGTGACCATCTCAAGATCTTTGGCGATCGCGACGTCACCGTCGAGGATCTTATGCGGGAGAGGGGCCGGTTGGTCAAGAGGGGCTCGTTGGGCGAGGACAGCAACGTCGAGTTTTGGCCTGAGGAGGTGGCTTCGTCGCAGACGCCTCCTTCGACGACGCCTACTTCACAACCGCCGGGCCATGGACAGACTTCGTGATACCCAGTGGCTTCTCCCACACACATCTCTTATAGTAGCCGCTTTCTTCTCTCCCGGGAACCATCTTGACTGTAGTTCCTCACACCGTCTCTGCCCCAACTCGTGACCGTCCCGACATCAGCAAAACAAAACACTCCAACGCCTCGACTCCCTCCACCCACTCATCCAGTCCCTCACCACCTCTTAAAGGCCTGCCTCATCGACTTCTGCTCCCTCGACCGCGTCTTGCGCCGCTTCAGCTCCTTCTCGAACCGCTTCCGCTTATCCTTGCCGTACTTCTCCGGCTGCACCACCGCCTCAATCTTGCGCTTGCTCGTCCTCTGCTCCCTCCGGGCCCTCACTTCTCCCCGTACCTGCAGCAGGGCCTCGCTGTAGGCCGCCGTGCCCGCCCTCTTCTGCAGCGAGTCCATCAGTATCTGCGCCCTGGCCTTGACGTCCTCGAGCTTCGACTTGAAGGCGTCGTCGTTGCTGAACGGCACCGGGATGGACGGATCCGTCAGCTGCTGCAGAGGTCGGAGTATCGTCTTGAGAGATGGCAGCGTTTGCGCCGCTGATACCCTGCGACACACTGTTTCCAGCACCTCCATGGCTGCCGCCCTAGAGTGCATGGCCGCCACTTTGGGCGCCGTCTCCCTTCGCAGAACGCGGGAAAGCCTCCAGAAGAAGTGGTCTAGATTCTTCCTGTCCCCCTCGGCTTCATCCGAGTCTGAGTCCGAGCCGTCCTCTTCACCGAGTTCAGGCTCCGGAACCGCCGTCGCTGAGGCCGGTAACCGGGAACCCAGAAAGACCAAAATCTTCACAAGCTCAGCAGCCAGGGACTCATCAATTTCCGGCCAATTCAGTGTTCCGAAAGCGAGGCGTGCGATCCTGTCGACGTCATCGATGGTCAAGGCCAGGCCGTAAGAGCCCTCGAGTGTCTTTCCCCTGGAAGATGATGCGTCTTTCTGCCCGGAAAAGTCGTCAAGGTAAAGATTCATCAGCTCGGCCGCTGCTCGTTTGACGAGCGGCGAGGGATGCCGGAGACAGCCAGCCACGCTCCTCCACAGCTGCTCCTTGTCGCCAGCCAACATCTGATGGCTCAGAATGCTGGTGAGGAGCCGTATCACCCGAAGCGCCGTTTCTACCACCTGCTCGTCTGCCTCAACGACGGCGTCTGAACCCACGATGTCTCGGCACTTTGACAAAACGAGCTTGACATCCTTGCTGTTCCTGGCCGCATCTTGGTCCGCTTCAAAGTAGTATCCAAATACCTGCAGCGCCAACCGCTCCACAGTGTCGTCGCCGTCCTTTGCCAACCACGACCGCAGCAGCGCGAGGTATTTCCGCGTCCTCTCCCGGTCCGACGTGTGGAATATCTGCTTCAGCAGCTCTCCGGCCGCCAGTCGGCATTTCTCGCTCTCGTCGTTGGCGAGCAGCAGGAACAGTGGCAGAAAGCACATCGCTCCCACCTCCTGGACGAAGCTGTCCGACGTTTTGCGGAGCAGGAGATGAATCACCTCCATGACCGACAGACGACCGCCTTCACGGTTGTATCGGAGATTGGCCACGATGAAGTCGAGCTGCTTGGCCCATCTGGCCTTCTTCTGTGGGTATTCCTTCAGGAACTGGAAAAAGGCGCCCCGAGCCAAGTCCCGCGTGTCCTTGTCGTCGTTGCTGATCATGACCGTGCCGACGTGGTCCACCGTATCGTACAGGACAGCCGTCTCGATCCTACGGTCGAGTACCGATCGTAGAAAATTGAACGTCAGGTGTCGGTAGAGCGGCTCCGTAAAGTCGTCCTTCAACTTGCCCAGAAGCATGTCGATGGCCGCATCCTTGATCTGGATATCACGCCGCTCACGAAGAACGACAGCCAGCATCTTCAAGGCAGCCTGACACAGCTCCGTCGACGTCGACGCCGACATGGAGACGCTCTTCGTCGCCTCCTTGACGGCCACCTTGTACATGTTGCTGCCATCGTCGGAACTAAACGGCACCTTGACGATGACGGCGAGCAGTCGAAAGGCCGAGATCTTGACTTCATCCTCGCCACCGATGATGGCGTCGCCCAGAATAGGGAGAAAGCCGGCAACGTTGGCGGGAGTCCGCAGACTGTCGTGCTTCTTCAGCACGGAGCGCAGAATGTCGAGCGAGAAGCGCGCAAGCTTATACGTGTGTCTCGCCGTCTTGCCTCCGCTCTTCTTGGCGCCCCTCTGCAGCAGATATTTCCTCAGCTTCGGGTCCAGCTTGGTGTCGGCCTGTGGCCCCTGACTGCGGTAAGCGTCCTGGATGACTTCGTAGCAGAAGACGAGCGTGTCTCGAGACTCGGCTGCCGGGTTCTGCACGAGTCCGCCGGCTATGCGGCCCATCAGAGAGTCAATCTTGCGCACCATCTTCAGGTCGACCTTTTCCATGAGCAGGGCCCGAAGTGGTCTGACGAGGTGAATGAGATGGCTGACGGACGCCTTCTGTGCCACCAGCTCCATCGAATCCTGGCTCTTGCTGCTCTTCACTTCCTTCATCTGGCTGATGTAGCCATCGGCGTCCTTCTCCTGACCGATGGCTCCAAAGATGTCGTCCATGATGACGGTGACGATGGCTGGCAGACAGTGATCCAGATCCCCCGGCCCAAGTGTCGGCACCGTGGCCACGAGCATCGAGTGCATGGTATAGGAGAGCACATGCAGCTGATACCCCTTGGTGAGGGCCCCTCGTAATTCCTTGAGCATGAAGCCAAAGTACGACGGTCCGAGCATCACGGCAATCTTGACCAACGTGTCTCGCGCCATCTCTCGGGCCTCCCAAGTCTTGCTACGCAGAATATGGCACGTGTCCGTCAGGACGCCAGCCAGCTTTTGCTCCATTTGCTCCGACGGTAGGAGCCTCAACAGCTGGACGGCGACGACCGCTACCGGCACGCGATAGCTGACTTGGGACTCGTCCTTCTCGTGGAGGTGCTTCAGGAGAGGCGGTAGGAAGCGGTCGAGAACGTCGGGACCAAGCTGACTTTTTGCCGGAGCTGTAAGACGCAGTCGTCGTGCAGCTGGTGCAGAGCCGTCGAGTTCGTGGTCAACCGGCGTGTCTGACTCCTGAGATAGAACGAGTGCGTCCGCAAACCTCCCGAGGAGTCTCACGGTGTGCTTCTGCATCTCCGAGCGTGACTCGATGTAGCCGATATATCGATGAAAGGTAGACCGCCAATGACTCCACTGCAGCGACATGGCAAGACTGGCGATGGTGCTTGTAGCCTGAGCCCCAAGGCCGTGGTCGTCGATCCCTTCCTCGCGTCCGTAGATGAAGTGCTCCAGAAGAGGAATGAAGAAGTGCGCCAGGTTGCCGCTGCTCATCTCCATGGTCAGATTCGCAGCTTCCAGTGTCTTGAGCGCCTCCAGCTGTCTCGAGGTAGCGGGACTCAGAATGTCGAAGAAAAAGGCCGGCTCTGACGTCTCCTCCTGACGTTCGTTCAACAGCGCGCCAAGATCGGTGACAAAGGGGCAGTCGGGCATCACCGTCAAGATGAAGCCGAGAACTCGCAGATATTCCCGCCGCACCGTTTCGGATAGCTCGCGCGAACCAGCGTGGATCGAGGGCAGGATGACCGTCTTCATGAGCTCTCCAAACTGCCCTTTCAAGTCCTCCTTCACGCAGTCGGCAGCCGTCTGGATAAAGCGACGAATTCCGTCGGCAGAGTTGGACGAGAGAATCCCAAACTCCTCGTCCACGCGGATGAAAAAGATCAAGTTGTGCAGAAGCGGCAGCCACTGTTTCGGGGTCCAAGGGGTATCGCGCTCTTTCGAAATCACGTTGAACGACGCCAGCCGCCTGTCATAGTCCGGCTCGTCAACGCGGCCTTCTCTAAACGAGTTCAGCTCCAGGCAGAGAGAGGCAATCTCTGCGACATCGGCATCCTGCTGGGAGATGACCGTCATGGCTCGGCACAGGGACTGTCGGTTCTCTCGGTCTTTGAAGTAGCTGAAGAGGGAGGAAAGGGTTTCGTAGACCTCGGCCAAGAGGGCCTTGTCGTTTGCCTCATCAGCCATGGCGACATATTTCTCGACGATTAACAAGATCCTCCCCTTGAACTTGGGATTCACCCGTCGTGGAGGCTGTCTCAGCAGAAAGCTGGATATGCGAATCACGGCCTGAGCGTTCTCCAAGTCCTGCAGAATGGGGGCAAACGCCAAGATGGTCTCGATGCAAACTTCCAACAGCTCGTTACTGATGCTGGAAGTCTTGAGAACCGTCGTGATGCTGGCCAAGATGGCCGGAGCGTTGGGTTCCAGGAGCTCGGCCAAGATGAGCTCATTGAACTGAGACTCACTGGCGGGTGCGGTTGCGAGCTTCATCAGGTTGTCGAGGATTCCAAGAACGTAAATCTTGACTTCATCTTTAGTTTTCTCGGCTGCGAGACAAGCGATGACTTGCGGGAGCATGCCCTCCGGAAGGCATTTCTCATGAGGCCCGAGAAGCAGTGCTGCCCTCGGAAGCACCGACCACGTAGAAATCAGCTTCAGGACTCCCGAAACACCCTGAGTCGTCTCGGCAGCGAGAATCTCGACGCGGGATGCCATGACCTCTTCAACGATGATGTCTCGGTAAGGGTCCCAAGCAAAGTTCTGCGCGTTCTGAAAGAGAGCCATGAGACACTTTATACCGACCGATCTCGTGACTTTGAGAAGCGACTTGTCCTTGCTCTCGTCATTGTCTCCGTCGTCATCTTCACCTCCGTCGTCGACGTCGTCCAAGCCAGGGTCTTCCGGCTCAGGCTTCGAGTCGCTCAGCTTCCGAGAAGCGTACACGAGACAGTAGAGAACTGCATTCGCCAGCGTCTCCATGTAAGGCTCGACACTAGAGCCGAGTTCCGATATGAGGGAGAATATCATGTTGAGGAAACCCATCTGCTTCCGAGCAGGTATAATGGCTTCTGCAAAGAACTTCTTTCTCTGGTCAGATGCGACAGCGGGACGAACATGCCGTAGCTTCCCTGCCGCAATGTCGAGAAAACCGCCAATATCCTCCACCGAGAGGTTGCGCAACACGACGAGGCGAGTGGTTTGAAGACCGTTGCGACCACTTGCCGCCCCTTTCTTCGAGATGGTGCGGCCGTAAAGTAACCGGAGAAGAACAGGCATCAGCTCCCTTCGATGTTCTGGCTTGATGACATTATCCCCTTGTAGCAACACGGTAATTTCGTTCTTGAACCGAGCTTCGTCGAGGAGGTATTCGAGATTTTCTTGATACGTCTTGACCCCGTCCTGCTTCCAAGTCAAGATGGCTTTGAGTGCAAGCTTCTGGATCTCGACGTCGCCATTGCCCAACAACTTTAGTAATGCCCGGTACACGTCCTCGTTCTGGTACAAGACTCTCGGATTCGAGAATTGCGAGAAGACGCCCAGAATGCCCTTTCGATCAGCCAAAGACCACCCCGAAGACTGAAGCTCCAGATCTTCATCCGCTGCCCACGACAGAAAATCCGGCACAAGCTGCCGGGATCTTCTCTCCGCAATGGCCGGCACCGCATTGAGCAGTTTGAGCGCGCGAGCTCTGGCAGCCGCAGCTACGGGCTCAGCCAAAAGCTGCCCACGGTCAAAGTCTCGCAACAACATCTCCTGTGCCTTCTCGCCAAGAGCACCAGTCGCGTCGGCCGACTTTTCGAGACTGCTCAGTGCGGTACACTCAAAGTCAGTGCGTATCGGGGGCTGTTGGGCGTCACTGTTCGCCGCTGTTGGTGGCCGTCGAGGAGAAGGAACCTGAAGCCATTGGAAGGCGATGGCTGCCACCGCGTCTTCACCAGACTTGGTCTGCGCAATGCGTTGCAGGACGTCGACAGCGTCGTCCCAGACGGGCGCTAGAGGAACTGTCATCATACCAAAGACAAACCTAGGCACGCCGTTTCTCAGCCAAGAAGAGTGAGAGACCGAGGCGTACTGTTGACCGAGTCTGCGCAACAGCATGGCAATCGTCCTCGTGTTCGCATGTCCCAAGGGGCATTGCTCTGTTTGTAGCATGATGTCGATACACTGAGTTGACTCCTGGGACTCGTCGAGTTGCTTAAGAAGCTCGAGAGATGCCAGCCGGACGTCATGAGACGGAGAACTGAGGTTGTCGACGAGTGATTGTACAGCAGAGTCCTCCACAGCCGGCGTCACGTCGCTGGCAGGATTTTCTTGAATCTCGGCTTGGTGTCGCTTGTCCCGTCGAAGCTGCTCGTACTCAAGAAAGGCATGGAGAAAGCCAACAGACCTCGCAAAACGCCCGACAGCTGCGCGCAGCAGAGGGCTCAGTGTGAGGTCAATGGATCCGCTCGCCTTGGCCATAAGGAGATATGCTCGGAATCCTCGACTGACGATGAAGTGCACCTCGTCAGATGCCAGGGACGACGAGGGACGAAGAGCAAGCTTCAGCTTTCGCAGGAGCAGCTCTGCGATTCGAGCATTCATCGAAGGGTGGACTGCGGTCAGCTCCAGCAGCTGGAGCAGAGCGGCGTATTTGGGCAGGCATCTGTCTCGCCAGACTTGATGATCCTTGTTGTAAGGGCCCCGTTCCGGAAAAGGCGAGATTTCCAACTGCTCGAAATCGGAGACGATCTGGTCTTGCCAGGCCTGTGGCAGTCTGCAGCAGTCTTTTTCGCCTGGCTGCTGGAAAGCCCGCTCCTTGATCATGCGTGGAAGCACCACGCAGAGTATATCTCCATTGTTCCCTTGAGACCAATGAGCCGCCACGAATCTGGGCTATCGTCAGTGCTGCCCGTCATGTTCAGCGAGATAGAACTCACTTTTGGAAGCTGGCCCGAAATAAAGTCTCGAAGCGTATCTGGCCGATGTCGCAGAGCAGCGAGCAGAACGGTATATACCATTTCAAAAATGGCCCCTTGGTCAACGATCGAATCAATGCCGTGGCATGCGGCATCAGGGCGTCCATGGGAGCGTGGTGTAAGACGATGGCCACTCTAGCGACTGTCGAGTTCCATATCACAGCATCGTAGTCTTGCTCCGCATCATCCATACCGGTACTCATGCGGTCGAGGACAGACACAAGTTCGCGAAACAGACGGTCCCAATCCCGGATCCGTGACCCTTGACGAACACCTGCCAGGATACCAACAATTCTAGTGAGAGGAATCATTTGCGACGGGCTCAGGCCTTCAGCAGCGTTTTGCTCCAGCTTGGCCTGAATCTTGTCGAGAATATCTCGAGCGAGAAGCTCGAAAGTGTCCACATCCGCGTGGTGTATTATGCTGGTAAGCACTCCACAGACAAGATCCAACCAGCGAGACTCCTGAGTTGAGACGGCCTCTTTTTCAGGAACAGCATCGATAAGAGTAGCAACGATTACGCTACCGGCCGTGTGGAGAGCTCTGCCCGTCCCCTTGACCGCCTCGGCAAACATGGTCATCAGGCCGTCTTTGTACAGACCAAACTGACGGTCCCGAGCCACAGAGTACAGATCATCTCTGACATGCTCGACGAAAGGAACCAGAGACACCTCGCGATAAGATGGCGCGGCAGCCTTTCGAATCAGAAAGCTCATGGCCTCGGCGGCGAAGCGCGCAATGTAAGGCGGATGACGCGACTTGCCGAGCAGCGCAGATAGAATATCAAATGTCGGCCTGAGATTCGGAACGAGAAGTTTCGACAAGTACTTGAACAGGTAGGCCATGGCGCCAAAAGTCCACTCGATCACCTCGACGTCCTGCCGTTTCGCGACAATGGCCATGAGCAGACCCAGGCTGGGTGAGAAGTGCTTCTCAAACCGCACGCCCAAATCATGGGCAAGAGCAGTCAAGAGATCCAACAACGGCTCAAGAGCCTCCTTTTCATGAAGGGCGATGTACTTGGCCAAGAGCTGCATGATGTCGTCTTCAAAGTGCAAGATCTGCGGCAGGCTCTGCGACAGGGGGAGCACCTCCTGCTTGAAAGCGCAGAACGGCTTCGAGAGGTTGAGCTCGCTCCATTTCTGCAGCCCGGTGAGGAAGTACGAGGTCGAAGTCGAAAGGTCTTCGGTCTCGAGGTCGTGTCGGCGGACCTTGCGGAGGTGTTGCAGGGAATTGAGCCTTGCGATCTTGGTAGAGAAGGATTCCCATCGATGGTTTTTGGAGCGGCCGCTTCCAGGAGCTTGTTTGCGCACCTTGGCGATTCGTCCGGCTGATTTGGACGGCATCGCGTCGGCCTTGACTTGTTGCAACTTTTAGTTGCTTGTCTGCATGGCTTCTTCTATCTTGCGGCTCTTTTTTTTTTTTTAAAAGATAAGTCGGCAGAAGATCGGGTGATCCGATAGCACTAGCGCTGCCCCACCACAAGCTACAAAAGACCAATCACAGGCACCGCGCATTTATCTCGTTGACCTCATCGCAGGCCCTCACGAGCCGCCTCGAGCGCTCTTCGCCAGCCTCATACAGCAAATAGGCACTCAACCAGCCACGATGGCGAACCCCAAGATGTAAGCAGCCCTGCCTCACGCTTCTTCTCAGACTTTGAACCCTCGCTGACTACCTTCTTCTTCTCCCGCAGCATCGTCCTCGGCAGCCTCAACGGCATGCTCGCTCCCGCAGCCCAGAAGCTGGCAACGCTGCAGGCCAAAAACGGTTTCGCCATGGCCATCCTCACGGGCAACGTCTTCGCCCGGACGCTCAGCGCCGAAACCCTCGAAGCCCTAAAGAGCAAAAAACTGTCGTTCCCGCTACCCACCTACTTCACCACCGGCTCCCACCCGCTGCCCATAGAGATCGCGGCCAAAGTCGAGGCCAATGAGGAAATCGGCCAAAACCTGTATTTTCTCGGCCATCGGGGCATCACGACGACGATGGATGGCATTCGTATCGCCGTTCTCGGAGGTGTTCAAGCTGTCGGGGGCCTTACGCGGTTGCACGAGTTCAACGAAGACGATGTCAGGGCGCTGCAACCCGGCGATGGCGATGACCGAACCGACCTTCTCCTAACGTCTGTCTGGCCAACCGGCATCTGGAAAAATTCCGGAGCTGTTCTCAAACCGGCTGACCAGGCCATGGTGCAGAGCTCGCCGTTGATAGCGGACCTATGCATGGATCTCAAGCCGCGTTATCACCTCACGGCATCCTCCGGCGCCTTCTTCTACGAGCGTGAACCGTTTAGGCATTCTCTCTCTACCGAACCACCGCTCTTCACGACGCGCTTCATCTCGCTAGCTCCCTACGGTAACGAGGCCAAGGCCAAGGCCATGTACGCCTTCAGCCTCAACAGGTCCGACGACAGCGCCGATTCCACTGGAACCACCAGCTCACCGCTCGTCTTCTCAACCGACTGGAGGAAGCGACCTTACGAAGATGAAATCTACAGCCCCTTCAGCCGCCGCCAACGCCGCCAAAAACAACGTCCCATGCGATATCGTCCCGGCCCCGACCGATGCTTTTTCTGCCTTTCCAACCCCAGTATCTCGACGCACATGTGCTGCAGCATCGGCGACGATTCGTACGTGACGATAGCAAAGGGGCCCCTCCCGAGGCCCACGACCTTTGCCGAGTACGGACTCACCTTTCCGGGCCACCTCATCATCATCACCATCCCTCACACACCCACGGTCCAGGCCTTAGAACCCCCAGAAGTGGCAGCGCGCACCTACAAGGAAATGTCCCGCTTTCGTGAGGCGATTCAGGCCACGATATCCAGCAAATCATCCCACAAGCTGGGCGCCATCACCTGGGAAATCTCTGGCGAGAACAACATTCACATCAGCTGGCAGCTCATGGCCGTGCCCGCCGATCTAATTAAAAGCGGCCTCGCCGAGGCTGGCTTCCGCGTCGAGGCCGAGAACGATGGATACCCGCCCTGGGAAGCCCAAGACCTGCCTCTCGAGAGACAGGCCGATTACGGCAGCTTCGTGCGCATCTGGCTCTGGGCCGACAATGGCGAGGACTTGATTAAGGGCAAGTCTCTCGTCATGCCGCTGCCCCGGCACGTGCGCTTCGACTTGCAGTTCGTTCGTCGCGTCATCGCCAAGCTCTTGGGCCTCGACGACCGCCTCGTCTGGCAGGAGTGCCAGCAGACGATCGAGGAGGAGACGAGCGACGCTCAGGCTTTCCGCGAGGCCTTCAAGGACTGGGACTTTACCATCTCCTAGGAAGGCTCTCGGAGCCTTCCCTCCGTTCTTGTACTTAGTTAGACATTCTACATCATGGGGTTCATGATCCGAGGGGATGGACGCCGAGGAATGCTGAGACTGGCGAAAAACAAGGGGGAGAGACGCCCTTGATAGATGAGACAGAAAAGAAGAACGTGTCCGTAAATAAATAAATCTCAAAGCGAGCATCCGCGCTTTTTGTCTCTCATCGTGAAACCATCGACGTCAAGAAAGCGCTCATCCGCCGAGAGTAGCATGTCGTCACAGTCACGGTAGCACGCGAGGTTTAAAGCTGCAGAGCCAATGCTTTGCACTGGTCCGTTCTTTTTGGTAGTGTTTTCCAGGATAATCTTGCTTGTTTGTTGTCTACCTCCCTCGAAATCTGTCCTTCTCAGGGGCTGGCCGTTATGTAGGCCTAGCAAGGGCAGACAGACAAACAAACAAACCCCCCCTTCCCCTCTCCACTCAGACAGTTCAGCTTGACATCCTCACAAGGCTCGCCCTTTCCGTCGTCGCCGCCTTGGCCAGCCCACAGCTGCGCCCGGCTATCTCTACATTAGTCGAGGGCTTCGCATCGCGTAATCTCGCACGACGGCCCGTCAAAAGATGGTTAGTTATGAGGGGATTGTCCCGATGGGGAAAGCATGTATAGAGAAGAAAAAGGAAATGAAATGAGCATCGCGTCGTCTTGGGTATATTCGCGCCACCCGCGCGAGGGTATTTCAACTGTACAGTGAGGGCCAGCACCTTGGTTCCCAGAGGTAGTCCGGGACTCCTGGGGGATAGACGGATTGCGAGACCAGGGTTGAGGGGAGCCGTACAAGTCAATGGGCGGTTCAACCCGGGGGTTGGTCTGCAGTTGGAGCTCGTCGTCTTCCGTAGTGAGGATGGTCGACAAGAGAGCGTTTGAGGTGTATGAGATGGAGAAAAGACTCGGCTAGTAGTAGGAGATCTCCGTCAAGCACCGGTCGAAAAGCTGCTGCGATTCGGAACCGAGATTCGTCGAGAATCAAGGCTGCCGGCCCAAAGAAAGGAAAGTCTTTGACCAGAATGGATAAGAAAAGACAAGGAAAAGGAAATGATGAGAACGAGGGAGTTCGAGGGTCGCTGTAACCCTGTCGGTGCAAAGGACCAAAGGCGATATAGACAAAAGTAGATGAAAGGATTGTGTGTGTGTGTGTGTTTGGGTCCAGTCTTGAGTTGCCGCCGTGCGCATAGGTACACAGCAGCCGATGGCGAGTCGAGGCGAACTTGATCAGTAAGACGCCATCCGACGGGCCAGGGATCGCTCGCCGAGGTGTGGCGGATCACAGAGCTTCGAAGTCGGAGCGAGCCGCGAGCTCGGCCGGCTGGGGCCAGTAGGAGAGTCGTTGATGCACGGCTCCCGCTGGCCAAAGGCGAAGGTCTGGGCGCGGCCGAGTCCCTTGCGAGCCTTGAGCCGGCCCATCTCGCGCTCACAGGTGCGCTGGTGCTTCTCGTCCGACATCTCAACGTATTCCTGGGGGAAGCACCTGGAGCGGTGATGGGCGAAGAAGCCGCTGTATCCGCCGTCGAGGATGTAGATCTCGGGGTACGTCAGGCGAGGATAGTGCTCGGCGTTGACGGTGCGGTCCTCGGAGCGGACGTGGCGGGCCATGAGCGGCGCACGATGAGCCGAGTACTCGCAGTGGAAGATGAGAAGGGTGCGTCCCGTCATGGGCGTCTGAAAGAGCTGCGAGGCCAGGAGCTCCTTGTCGTTGTGGTTGACGGCGCCCTCGATGTGACCCCCATCGTACTCGTACTCGAACCGGCAGTCGATGATCATCTTCTGGTCGAACTTTTCGGCATACTTGCCGTCGAGTATATCGAGCAACGTCTCGTTGCTGACTCTAGGGATCGTGTCCGAGGGGTCATCCGGTAGAGAGTGAGGGAGGCTCGGCTCGTGAATCTCTTCAATGTCCATGACGGACTTGAGAGAAGACGAGGCAGACTCATCCACGTCTGCCTTGGACTTCATGATGTCGGCGGGCGATTCGAACATGCTCAATGAGCGGCGGAACTGCTTGCGGTTCCTCAGGAACGGATTCGACTGCCTCCTGGCGTGGCAGTTGAGTGGCGACGCATATCGACCGCCGGATCCCGCAACGGAGGCGAACAGAGGCCGGGGACGCGAGGCCATGGTGACCGAAGGGCATGGGCTATTTGCCGACTGCGGCCTCGGGTCCAGAGGCGGGGAAGTCGTCTCGAAGCATTCGCCGAGGGACACGGTCGAGCTCGCGTGGCTCAGGCCGCGATCGGAACCGAAGTGAAAGGTAGGCGGTTGCGATTCGGGCTGGGACCTGGCTGGGACGGCAGTGGTGGTCAGGCACTTGATACGGCTGAGAGACGGTCGGCGAGGAGCAGCTATCTTGCGACTGCAAGCGGGAATCGTCAGTATGCTTGCTGTGGAGACGACGGGAATGCTCATTTGGAAACTGACTCAGCCACGATCGGTTTTGTCGGCTCCATCGGGGCCGGAGAGTCGAGGGCCATGTCGTCGTCGTCCTGTTCGTCGTCGAGGGTAGGCGTCGAGGCAGGCGTGGGCGATGCCATGTCGACGTGCATCGTAAAGGGCGTCTTGTGAGGCAGCGGCGACACCTCCATGAGCTCCATGGTAGGGCCTGGGGACGACGAGGGCAGCGGCGGCGTCGTGACCATGTCTTGGTCGGGGGGTCAGCTGGGGGGGCGCTAGGCTTGGAGACGGGGAATTCTCACGTCTACTCTCCATGCCACTCATCATGTTGGCCGTGAAGAGGGCCCGACGGGGCGTAGGGAACTGAGGACTGAACCGTCGGGTCAGCAGGCACGACGACGACGATGACGACGATGACCGAGACAGGGCCGGCACGAACCTGGCGTCATTGTCGAGTCGGAAATTTTGCGAGAGGTCGGCGGCCAGGCTGGCAGCGGGCGACGAACCACGAACCTCCTTAAGGCTGAAGTAGTCGGAACCGCCCTTGTGCAGCTGCTCGCGGAGGCTAAAGGTCCCAGAGGCGGCGGGCGAATATCGTGAATGCGGGCCAGGGCGAAAGGCATCTCTGCCGCCCCAGGAAGGGGCAGGCATCATGGGGCGGTGCAAAGCCGCCAGAGGAGACGAGGCCTCCATGATGATTGCCCTCGGACCAGCGACAACGACGAGAGAGCATGCGACGAAGTTGTTGCTACTTGGTATATGTCGTGACGGAAAGAGTTGGCAGTTAAGGAATGAGTCTGGGGATCAAGAACCAGAACCAGAAGTTGAAGGCCGCGACTGTCAAGGGAAGAAGAGTATGAGAAGAGAAGAGGAGAGGAGAGAAGAGGAAGAAGAGAAGAGGAAGAAGAGAAGAGGAAGAAGAGAAGAGGAAGAAAGAGAGGCCTGAACGAAGTGCAAGGGCAGCCGAGCGTGACGATGCGAGGCGTCGGTCCCCGTTTGCCAGCCCCAACCTGGGGAGAGGGGGAGGCAGCAGAGCCCGTTGCCGGGACGGGGTCAGAGGGATCGAGGATCGTTACGGCGAGAGCATCGGGCGGAGAGGCGGTCGAGAGGCGGTCGAGAGGCGGCGAGGGAGAGCTCGAGCATCCAGGTGGCCGTCGGGAGGAGGCAAACGCCAGCGGTTCGTTCGTTCTGGAGGAGGGAAGAGATGGCTGTCAGTCGACGGAGGCGGCGGAGATGGTAGATAGTAGAGGAGGGTCGGTAGGTAGAGGAGAGCAGTAGTGAGGGTATGGAGATGGCCGGGAGAGAGGAGGGGGGGGGTATTCGTAACGAAAGCGTAAATGGTAGTAGTAGGTAGGTAGGTGTAGGTAGGTAGGTAGATAGGTTGGGAAGCATACATACAAGCAGAACCTCTCGCTGTGGCCCGTCTGCACCCAGATGGCTCGGCCGCCGTCAGAGAGACAGAGAGAGGTTGGCTCTCCCCAAACGAGCTCGTGAGGCTGGCTGGAGGAGGGAACCTAGCGACGGATTGGGGCAGAGGATGGGAAGGCGGCAGCTTTTCAACCGACGAGGTTGTTAGGGGCGACTGGGAACCGGCCAGCGACGAGGAGAGACTCGCAAGGATGGCGAGCAAGCAGCGGTGGATAAAGTCGAGTATTTACCTGGTAGCAGCGGTTTGAGGACGAGTGATTGAAGCCTGCTCGCTCTGCCGCGGTACAAGGCAGCCGTTTCGCTGGGTAGCCCCGGGTACAAGCCCTGGGTGGCCCCGGCGTGAAGCCCTGGCGCTTCGGGTGGGTACCGGCTAGTAGGCGGGCATGTACCCTGGCTAGTCGAGGGTTAGCGGCGAGGAGAGGCGGGCCAGTTCGAGGCCTCTCTTCTAGGTACTAATCGCGCGCACAGACTGGCGGGTAGAGAGAAGGAGAGACAGGCAGATGGACACGGACGGGTGGGCAGAGAGAGAGTGTGTGTGTGAGTAAGTGAGTGAGCGAGTGAGAGAGAGAGAGAGACACACACACAGGCAGTCAGAGGTGTGTGCCAGACTGACACCCGGTCCGAGGGACGCCCACCGACAACGGTCGACGTGCCTATCGATAAGGCGTCCAAACCCAGCAGAGGTCGGGAGGTAAGGGGGGAGGGAGCAAGAGAAGACATGCATTTCGTACATACATACATATTCGTACATACATACACAACCGGTATATCAGAGAATCTCCTCAGCCGTCACACACCCGAGAAAGCCAGTCAACAGGGCGAACAAACAAAACCGAGAGACGGACGGAGACGAGACGCCTGCCATCGCGATACCAGCTGCCTACCTACTGCTACGCTGCAACGAAATATACCTAGGTAGGTAGATACGAATACCTACGTCAGCACCTGAAGAAGAGCTAATGCATGGAAGAGCAACATGTCTTGGAAATGACCGTGAGCCCGGTGTGGTCCCAGTGTCCGCCCGGGAACAGGGATCCATGTTGTAGACGGTACGAGCTCGGCGCCCGTCGGCCCCAGCGGGTGTCTGGCAGAGGCTCGCGTAGCCCATACCTGAACAATGGAGGTTGCGCCGTTGGTCGCAGCAGCTCTGTGCGGATGCATGCCTGTGCCTCGTGTGGGCTGGATCAAGGAAGCTTCCCGGGAGAGACGTTGGCCGCCCCCACCCCGAACTGACACAGCAGAGCAGGGATTGAGGCGTCTTTGGAGTGTGTCGGCAACCGTGTCTGCGTCCATCTCATCGTGACTATTCGTACTTGCTTAATACCCCAGGGACGTGTAGTCACAGACAAGACAAAGACAACTTGCCCGGGCGCGAGACAACTTGAGCTGCTAGCAGATATCTGGCTGGCCGCGGTACCTGTCCGTGTCTGCAAAGATGGGTGCGTCACCAGGTACCCACACAAAGATCCTTCCAAGGCCCGCAGCCTGTTGCTCAAGCAAAGGGTGGGTCCGTCTCCGCCCTAGGAGGAGAGAGAAGGACGGGTGATATGGACAGAAAACACCAGCGGCTAACAACACCTCCTAGGTTGCCTCGTCCCGTCAACCATCTCGAATATTCGTACATACAATACGACGTCTGCTGGTCGCCAAATCGCCGAGCCCGGCGTCCATCCACTCCCGTGCTGGCGTGGTCGAGCTGATATCCCCGATCTAGGGTAGCCATGACCCAAAAGGCCGTCATTACATCATGGCCGCCCCCCCTGCCACAATGCATCACGATTCGTCTCCATCCGTAACAGGGACCCGTTATTGTTGCGAGCTCTGTGCCGTCTCTTGGCTGCGAAACAGGGCCGGCCACGCGCGATACGGCATTCCGCATCCATGGGTCGTGCCCCGTTGCCAGGTTGAGACAGCGGGTAAGCGCCCGGCCCTACGGGGCGACGGATGGACTGATTATACATACATACATACATTCACCAGCCAGTTGATGTGTGTGAGCTTCATGATGGATCTGATTACCCTGCCTCGAGGTGACGGACTCCCCGCCGGTCAGTCCAAACAACGCCTTACACATACATACATATATGCCCACGAATATGTATATCCGAGGTGCCTGCCGCTGCCAACGAAGAGGTGGCCCGCACGCCGTCGTCCCTTGCATCGTGCCCCGTGCTGGCGATTGTATCGACACACCGACGTGCAAGTGCAACTCTCACACAACACTCACACAACACACAGCAAGCTCTGCAGCCAGCCAGACATCTCACATACATACATACACACACGTCGCACATACATACACACATATGTATACATCGTAGACAGCCCGCTCCTGTAGGGGACCACCTCGTCGCATCCTCCGACCGACATCGTGTGTCGAGACATTCGGTCCCCTCTCCCTGCGTCTTCATTACGATGGACTCTCGGCCCTCTCCCAAGCCGCTGCCAATCCACGACGCCATCGCCCTGCCTTACTAGCTGCGTGCGAGCTCGGCCTGCAACAGGAAAAAGAAAGAGACGCCATACCATCTCGTCCCTCCAATTCTAATAAAAACACAAAGACAAAGCACTGCCCATTGCGCTCGAGCGTCGACAGTCACTGTGCTTTGACCGCTTACCTCACGATATCATGGGCCACTAACCGTACCGACTTGCCGAAATAGGCCATCTTTTTATAAAACACCGATGCCACGATAGTATTCACGGATACAAGACATTTGATCGTCTGTCTCGTTTGACTCTTGCTAGCTGTGTTGGCCCTCACTCTCAGGTAAGGAGTAATGGCAGCAGCTCAAACGACGAGGGCCCTTGGAGATGGAAATTTTGCTTATTCCTGTCCTTTTAGTTGGAGTGTTCGCAGCATGCACAGCGCGGCGTGGTTCGTAGCCTGTAGGCATGTACAAAAGATTTCTGTGTGACACTCTTCTTGCACATGCGTCCTGTGACGAGACTTGGCCTCGCAACCCTGTTGCCCCCCCTCTGGTTACCTGGTGAACAGAGCCTGCAGCCGAGCCGAGCCTTGGACCAATGCAGGGGCGTCTCGAGCCTCGCTTCACATCTGTCAGCCACGGCGCCGAGGCCCGGACGTCCGGCTTGGTACGGGGAAAAGCCGGCCGACAGCAGCCATGGGGGGATGAGGGGGGTTAACAATGCCATTAGGTCGAGAAAAGGGAATTTTAATGGCTAAGCCCCCCCCTCGCCGTAGATATGTATGTACATACATACGGCCGGCGTGGGATGGACATGTTAGAAAAGGGGTGAGAGACTGAACAAATCCGTGAGACGGGAGAGCGTCCGGTCATCGTCGATGCAGCGCTCGCTATCCCGAATTCATCAGCAGCGGTACCGCAGGGTCAAGGATCATCGTCATCTCAACCAAGCTTGCAATAAAGATGGGATCCCGTCGACTCCCCCAGCTCTCCTCCGCAAGCCGATGCTAGACTCGGATTTGAAGATTTCCATTTTGCTTTTCCACAAACCACCCGGCGGTGAGAGCGTCACGAGTTCTCGGTAACGCAAACAAAGGCCAAGGGTCAGTTTCGCCCCCGTCCGATGGAGCTGGGAGAAGGGGGAGCGAAGGAAAAAAGCAAACGCCCTCCGTCGCCATGGCGCCACGTCGGTCCCGAATCACCAATCACCAGTCGACACAAGTCAGCTGGGGTCGCTGTTATTCCCCAATCGGGCCACTGCTGCACTCCCCGCTCTGTCGTCGCAACAACTGTTGATGCTGACGTCCAACACGCTGGCTTGGGCGAGGCGAACAACGGCCGGCCGGTCGGTCCCGACGATGGAAGGATGACCCCGGCTTCCGTTTTCTCTGCGCATCTTTGCGCTCTCCATGGTTGAGCTGCGGGTCCCGTCACCATGATTCCAAACAGGGATCAACAAAGAGCCAGGATGCCTTGCGGGGCACGCGTCTGTCGACCCCGCCTGACGCGCCAGAGAGACGCGCTGTCACGTGAGCCTGTCCGTTGACAGAACCGTTTCAGACATGAGCCAAGGCCACGAAACGGTCCCTGAACCGCTTATGTCCGGACGGAGTATGCCGGTCCTGAGCCATCAAACCCAAATACACGTATAGCCTTCGACGGGACCTACACTGCGAACCTAGGCAAACAAACAACAAAGATTGCCGTCATGTATGTATTCGTACGAAGTATTCGTACTCCGCAGATCATCAGCCTGCATGCCCTACTGCTGCCACCATGCATTGTTTATCATCGGGCCGTCTTGCTGGCGATCCCCCTCCGGCCTCCCACGCAGCCAGCGCCAGGACCAGCAGCCGGCACCCTTCGGGCTTGCCTGTTGCAAACTCGAGCCCGGGCCTAGGGGCTGCGGCCGGGGCGGGCTCGTGACAGCCAACCTTCATCGTACATGGTCTCGGCGCAGGAGGCCCTTGTTGCTGCGTGGCAATGGGTGACAATGGGTGGCACAGCGCGAGGCCTGCTGCAGTTGGTTCCGTGCCGTCGACGACGACGTTGCTCGGTTGGCTGGCTGGCTGGCTGGCTGTCTGTCTGAAGTTGTTTCGGCTGTTATGCGCACGCGATGCTGTATGTTCCAGCCGATACGGAATCGCCGTCGCACACGCTGGTGGCCGGCCGACCGGACCTTGATGGACGGCTGAAGTTGACGGCTGTAGGCACGACGTAGGCTGAAAGGCAGTCCGCCGTCTGCAGGGTCAAGAGCTCGGTATAGGGTAGGTTGCACGGAAAAGTTGACAATCGATTGTAGTCCATGGGCGGTGTAACTTGGCAGTATAGAATCTATACAATTTTTCCGCTCATTTTCTGGACATCGTTCCACAGCGCAGATACGAGCCGGCCCGAGCCATTGCTTGCCCTCACCTGCTTGTGTGAAGAAAAATGGCCGGCAAAAGAAAGCGTGGAGCCGCGAACCCTGGTCCTGCGGCGTCGAAGAAGGCCAAGAAAGCGTCCGACTCGACGAAACCAAGCTTGGAACCGCTCCCCTTTGCCGAAGTACCAACTCCCGAAGACAGGAAACGAGAGGCAGCCCTCTACGAGCTTCTGGGGAGCGAGGACGAGGAAGAGAGGATTGCTGCGGCGAACTGTATCGCGTCGAGCCTTCTCGAGGGTCAGGGAGCTCCCGAAGCGGTGCTTCAACGACACCTGGACAGACGGCTTTTTCGGGGGCTGGCCAGTGGTCGAAATGCGGCGCGGCTTGGCTTCAGTCTTGTCATCACGGAGATCTTGAGCCAGCTCTACGGATCGGAGGCTCGTCTCGCGTCGAGATACGACGGCCTGACGTTTGAGAAAGTGCTGGCCTTGTTGGTCGACAAGACGCAGACCGGAGGCAAGATTTCCGGCCAGGAGGAGCGGGACCACTACTTTGGCCAGCTCTTCGGTATCGAGTGCTTCGTCAAGTCTGGAGTCATCTTTTGCGACGACTCGCGATGGGACCTCGTTCTGGAACTGCTCTTGAAGCTAGGCGGGAAGAAGTCCTGGCTGAGGCCGCAATGCGGTTGGATCTTGGTACAGGCCATTCAACATATGAATCAGGAGCAAGTGGAGAAATCGCTTGCTCGAGTCGATGATGCCGGCATTGCAAAGACTGCCGAAGGTGTGGCCGCCTGGCTCGTGGCCTTGGAACGGTTTCCGAGACTCAAACTAAAACCTTGGCGCAACCCTTTGTCCGCCAAATCTCTCAACGATCTGGCTGCTGTCCTCAAAGAGAGCTTCAAAGCTCCCGCTCAGGACTCAGAGGACAAGACTCAGGCGAACGGGAACCAGGCGGGCTGGTCAGCGCAGTTGCACTTTGTATGGGACGTCATTCTCGCTCGTTTCGTCAAGGGCGATGCCGGGGCGGACTCGGAGGCTCTGGCTCTCTTCTGGAGCCGTGTCGTCGACGGTAAGAAGCAGCGGATCGTGCCAGAATTCCGGGGCTGACTGTAAGCAGATGGATTGTTCTCCAAGAATGCTACCGACGGTCAAAAGTTCAAAGGCTTCATGGTGTTTCAGAAGATGCTCCAGGGCTTAGCAGAGCAGCACGACAAACTGCGCTGTCTCTTCAGCAAGAACTTGATGACGTGCCTGATGAACCAGGCCGCGAAAGAGGACCGCTACCTCCACCGGGCAGCCACCAAGACGCTCAAGACTATAGAGAACGTCGTCAGTTCCCAGCCGTCGACTCTAGTCCCGATGCTCCAGCATATCATTGGCGAGAATGGCGTGTACAACTTTGATCAGCGCACAAGCACCAAAGTAGTGAACAAGCTGCTGCAGAACATCAACTGCGAAAACGCAGAGGATTGTCTGGCCATCATTCGACAGCCAGTGGCCTCCCTCGCGGGCCGTGGCGAAGATGAAGCCAAACTCACCCTCGGGCTGTATGCGAGCTACCTCTCCAAGGTCCTCAACGCCTTGGCCTCGGATCCGTCGTCTACCATGGATCAGCGCGGGAGTACGTATGGGCCGGTGCTGCAGGAGATTGCCGAGCTGGCGTACGGGAACCCAGAGAATATCCCTCAAGGGGCACTAACGGAGCAATTCCGTGACGTCTGCCGGTCTCATATCGAGTCCTCTCTCGCGAGACTTACCCAAAAGGCGGATGATTTTGACACGTTTTGCAATGCCATCGCCTCCATCAACCCGGCCTCGCGAACCATGTCAGACGAGATCAGATCGGCTGTCGACGCTGCCCTTTCTCGGATGAAGAAGCTCCTGCGCCGAAAGTCTAGCGAGGATGACAAGAAGAGCCTGGCACGAGGATTGGCGATGCTTCACGCCGTGTCAGTCTTTCAGCTATACAATGAAAGCCCGGACGCCATGGAAGTGCTCGATGACCTCGGCCAGTTCTACGACCGTTTCAAGAAAGGCGGCGACGAGAACGAGGGAACGTCAGAGCTACTGGTGGAAATACTCCTCTCCATGGTGGCCCGTCCGTCGGCTCTGATGCGGCAGATATCACATCGAGTCTTTGACGCCTTTTCAGGCCAGATATCGGCTCAGGGTCTGGCCCTGCTGACGACGCCGCTTGCTTCCGAAGAGAGTAGCAAGGGCGAGAAGGAGCTGTTTGAAACAGGAGACGATGATGTTGACGAAGAAGCCGCGAGCGAGTTTGGCTCCGACGTGGAGATGGGCTCGGATGTCGAGGTCGTGAAGTCCAACGACGACTCTGCGTCAGACGATGACGATGACGAAGAGGAAGAAGACGAGGACGAAGAGGAAGAGGAAGACAGTGACGACGAGCAAGCAAAATCAGAAGCCGAAGCCCTCGAAGCAAAGATAGCCACCATCCTCCAAAGCCACCGCCTCGACAAAGACAACGAAGCAACCCCCTCATCAGAAAGCGACATGACCGACACAGAAATGCTCGCCCTCGACGCCAAGCTCTCCGCCATCTTCAAGCAACGATCCCAATCCCGCCCCTCGACAAAACAGCAAAAGAAACAAGCCCGCCACTCCGTCCAAAACTTCAAGCACCGCATCCTCGACCTCCTAGAGTCCTACATCCGCAACCAAGCCGCCAACCCCCTCGCC
>NJES01000277.1:0-23194 GCA_002591395.1 Ophiocordyceps camponoti-rufipedis | reverse complement strand
CTTCTCCTCGTCCTCCTCTCCTCGTCCTCCACCCACCCCTCCTCTTTTCTACAACCTCACCATCTCTCCCTCTCCTCTTCTCCCGCTAACCAACCATGCGGCTCATCATCCGTGACGACGCCCACGCGGCCAGCTCATACGTGGCCAACTACATCGTCGACCGCATCAAGGCCTTCAACCCGACCCCCCAACACCCCTTCGTCCTCGGCCTGCCCACGGGGTCCAGTCCGCAGGGTGTATACCGCATCCTGGTGGAAAAGTTCAAGGCAGGACTCATCTCGTTTCAGCATGTCGTCACCTTCAATATGGACGAGTACGTCGGCATCCCGCGCGACCACGCAGAGTCATACCACTCTTTCATGTGGAAGCACTTCTTCTCCCACGTCGACATCCACCCTTCCAACGTCCACATCCTCGACGGAAACGCGCCCAACCTCGAGGCCGAGTGCGTAGCCTACGAGGACGCCATCAAGGCCGCCGGCGGCATCGACCTCTTCCTCGCCGGCATCGGAGAGGATGGCCATATCGCCTTCAACGAGCCCGGCTCCAGCCTCGCCAGCCGAACGCGCGTCAAGACGCTCGCCTACGATACCATCCTCGCCAACTCGCGCTTCTTCGACGGCGATGTCGACAAGGTGCCCCGCATGGCCCTCACCGTCGGCGTCCAGACCGTCCTCGAGGCTCGCGAGGTCGTCGTCATCATCCTCGGCCAGCGCAAGTCTCTCGCCCTTCAGCGCTGCATCGAGCAAGGCGTCAACCACATGTGGACCCTGTCCAGCCTACAGCTGCATCCTCACCCCATGATTGTCGTTGACGAGGACGCCACGCTCGAGCTGCAGGTCAAGACTGTAAAGGTGCCTTTCACCCTTTATACTCCATCAGCTTCTTCATACCCTGACAAGACTAACACCCATCCAGTACTTTAAGAGCATCGAAAAGGTCGCCCGCGAGGCCGGCTTCGAGCAGATCCTCCCCTCCAAAGTCCGCACCGGCAACGGCCTCGTCCCCACGACAAAAGTCGATCCCGTCTCATCACCCACGATCCTCTCCCCCCAACCCACCACCTCACAGCTCCTCCGCGCCACTCCCGCCACCGAATATCCCATCCGCTCCGTCTCCCCCGACCTCGTCCCGGATCGCATGGCCTCGCGCATCCCCGAGCCTCTCCTCAGCACCCGGCTGACGCCCAAACCGGAGTCGCAGCAGATCATCCGAAATGCCAACGCCATCAGCGTTTGATCCCAAAGACTGCATGTCGATCCGATGCCCGTTTCTGCTCGGCGTCTCCCCGCCCCTCTCGTCTCATCACCACGCTCACTCATTCACCCTTCCTCTTTCGCTTGCTTCTTCTGTGCATGACTTCGTACGCTTAGATGCTTGGCTCTAAGACTTGCATTGGCGTGGTAGATACCAATACCTCCCCAATCATTCAAACCTCTCCTCGCAATGGAACGGTGGGAAAATGTCCCAAATTTGGGTCACGGTTGGTACCATAGGTAGGCTAGATAGATTGATGACATGAATTGCTTCACCATCTGTCATGAATGGTACAAAATTCATCTTCATCATTTTTCTCCGCAGTGACTCGCGTTGACGGTCATCATCTCTCTGGTCTATAGCATAGGCCAAAATAACAGGCAATACAAAGCGTAAACCAAGTGCGAGGCGGGCTTGATCGCAAGCTGCCCAAGCGAACGACCTTGTCCAAGCCACTTTTCTTCTCTCCTTTTTCTTTCGACGAGGGCAAGCTATCGTACCGGCATCAAGTGAGTGCCGGGAAGAATATAAAGGTGGAAAAACACTCGGGATGGTTGCGGATGACGTGGTCCGCATAAGAAGAGAAGAAGAAGCAAACACCACCTTGCCGTGAGTGGCGCATGCAGGAGAGAGAAGAAAGGGAAGGGAGAGGGAGACGAGGAGAGGGAGACAGGGAGAGGGAGACAGGGAGAGGGAGACAGGGAGGTGAGAGAGCTAGACGGGTCATGGGTATCGCTCGACACCTTCTCAGCTCACAGGAACCTCCCACAACGAGCCATCATATGGTACAACAGTCACAGCACCACGGCCCACACGGAAAGCTGCCATCGACTTGCGACACCTCGTCAGGCGTCACTCGGCCGCAAAGTAGCGCTTCGACTTGCTCCGCACCTGCTGAGCCTTCATCTCGGGCGGCACAATGGTATGGTGAACAACGTGCGGCCTGTAGACGGCATCGACCGGCGGCATCCTGCGGGAAAGGCAAGAGATATCAGCGCCCCGGCCAGTCGAGCCCAAGAACGGGGGGGGGGGGGGGGGGGAGAAAATGTGTTTACCAGTCGCCCACCGTCAGGGGAAAGTACTCGTACAACGGGTCCGGGTCCTCGACCGGGCTGTTGCCGGCCGTCTGTCCGACCGCTGGCATGGCCTTGCCCGGCTGCGGGCTCTGCAACTCGGCGCTCGACCGGTTCGGACTCCTCTCGTCCTCGGAGAGCGATAGGTTGATGGGCACCGCTGCACCGTGCCGACTGTTCTGGGCTCGAGGCCCGTGGCCGGCTTGCGGCGGCGGCGGCGGCGGCGGCGGCACCTTGGCACAGCTGTGGACATCGGTCGACCAGGCCGGAACCGGCGGTCTCGCGATGTTGGGCGACACGGCCATGCGCTTGGCCGCTCGAGGGCTGTGGTTCGACGGCAGAGGCGGATGGACTCCCCATTCGGCACAGGGTGTCTGTACGACTGTCAGCAGCCTCGTTCCCAATAGGTGGTTAAGCGCCGGCGTACCGAGGCATTGGTGGGGGCCTGGAGTCTTTGCATCGTCGTCTGCAGGCTCTCGCGCTCCGTCTTGACGGCCGTACTTTCAGGAGGGGCCGTCGTCTTGCGCTCTGCCCTCTTCTCGCCCGTCAGATGGACGTCCCTCCGACTGTCAAAGTTGCGAGGACTCCGGCCGCGAACAATGACGGGCCCCGAGCGGATCTCGGCGATCTTGACCGTTTCGCCCGACTCGGTCTTGCCAAGAAGGTTGATCTGCACGACGTAGTGCTGCTGCAGACCTTTCCTCCGACCGTTGTTGGCCGTGGCATGCTTGAACTGTAGCCGCTTCCACGAGACGGGAACTGAGACGCGAGTGGCATCGAGCTCTTGGGCCGAGCCGAGGTCCAAGGCCATGTGAGGGGGCGCCGTCGCCACCTTGTTTTCCTCGTTGGCTTGCGGGTTGGAGCTCTTCCAGGGGATGGAGATGATGTCGGTCGCCTTGCCCTCGATGGACTCGAGAGCCGTGATGGAGGCAGAAAGCTCGACGATGGGGAAGCGGCGGCCCTGCTCGTCCATGAGGTGTGAGACTGTACGGGGCAGCGTGATCTGACCCGAGCACTGCCACAGGTTGCGGCGGTAGCACGTCAGCTCGAGGGGCCGACCCGCATTCTCTCCGCCAAAGACGTCCTCTGCGACAAAGAACATGCCGTACAGCTCGGCGCTCAGGTGCATGTCGGCCACGTTACCGGCGTCGTCGACCAGGTTGAAGTTTCTTACGATGTCGGAGAAGCCGAGCAGTTTATTGTCCAACTCGGGGGGGGAGACGGCCTCGTTCAGCAGGTCCGGGTTCGGTGCGGGCTCGAAAGCCTGGGCTGAGTAGGCGAAGGGATCTTCAAAGGTGGTGGTGAAGTTATCGAAGTCGTAGGCGGGCGTAAAGGGGAGGGGGGGGAGGGCGCTGGCATCACTGTCCACAGTAAAAAGTCAGCTCGGAGTCAATCTGCAGCGACAGAGACGAAACGGCTCACAGCAGTGATTCATCAAAGGAAAGGCCATGGTCGAAGTGATCCATGGCCATGGGCTGGCCGGCGCCGTTGGCGATGACCATGGCGTCGGCGGTCATGGCCGGCATCGCGTTGAAGGTAGCCATGGCATGGTCCGCCCGACGTCAGAGCGCCGTCAGCACCGGTGACGCAGCGTTCGGCTCGGTAACGGAGGCGAGATGAGCCAGGCCTCAGAGGGAGTGAGGTCGATGGGGCCGAGAGCAAAGCCGGCGGCGGAGAGTGAAGAAAAAAAAGAGACGACGACGACGGACGGCGAGCGCGGACCGGTGCGGACGGAGCGAGCGGCCGAACTTGGAGAGCGGGAGGCAGGTATGCAAGGCCCCGTGAGGCCCTGTGAGATGATGGAGGAGGCCCCGCGAAGTTGGTCGACAGGCCCTAAGCGGTAGGTACTAAAGCAGGAGGAGGTCGGGAAGGCTGCCGTATGAGGGAGGCCCTCTGGAGGGCAGGCAGGCGGGAGGACTGTCAGTGGTGGTAGGTATGAGGTATGTAGTGAGTAATGGTCCTCGATGGATACGGTGGATGTGGTAGGGAGGTAGGTAGATGTGAGCAGGCATCCAACCTCGTCCCCTTGCCAGGTATGTAGTAGGTAGGTATGAGCACGACGGATGGATGGCCGACGATGAGCTGTTGGGAGGCGGGAGACAGGCCAGTACCTACCGATCAACGTCAAAGGAGGGGAGGTTTGTGGGAGGGGGGAAAAGCCCATGGGGATGGGCCATGGGCCGGAAGCCGCCGGTTTTAATTGGCGGAGGCAAGACAGCTTCCGGCCTCCAGGGTTCCGATGCTTTACAGTGGGGTGCCGACCGTCGAGATTGACGCTAAGCAACGCCTAAAAGCGGCCATTGCCACGCAGGCGCTCCATTCGGGGACGCGCAGCCGCTGTACCTGTAGGTAGTCGTAGAGGTATGGTGGTATATTTCCTGCGACGCAGACAGCCGTCGATTCTGATCCCGAGGCGGCTACGGCCTCGTTCGTCGGGGCCGTGGCCCACCTGCGGCGTTCTAGAAGGAACGGATCGAACCAAGGGCCGGGATGGAGAATCATGTTCTGCCCCTTGGCTGCTGCCCCTTGCCACCCTCGTCGGCCCCGCATGGGTGAGATATGTCTGGAGTATCCATCACCACCTGTCCGTCTCTCGTGGCCTCTGCTAGCCCCGTCAACCCCTGCTCCCCATTCTTCTGCAGCAAGCTTCTTCGTCCCCGGATCGATGCAGAAACACGTCGTGGGACACGGCCAGAAGAAAGGAGAGGGAGGGAAGGGAGGGGGGTGGGGGGAAAGGAGATGAGCAAAAGGGGGTCCGACATCAAGGTGACTGTGCAGTTCGGAGCAAGACACGAGCTGCTCGACATCCCCCTTTATGCGATGCACCATCTTCCACAGCTAGTCTCGCCGGAAACGTGCGGGACCGGGATAACTCTGAAGCATTTAAGTCTAAAAAGCTCTCCAGGCGTGGCTTGGCTTCACGATGTCGACATCGCGCATTGACAAAAGTCATGACCAGTCATTGCCTCACAAAGGCCCTCATTCTATGCCACGCCCGCACTGTGCCAGCTCCCCTTAGTCATGTGCCCGCGATAGTCTCGATCCGAACTTCCAAACTTCGTCCAGAGCCAGCTGGCCATCGGCCTCAGAAAGCACCACCAGATCGGCATCCGCCCCTGGCGACAGCGTTCCCTTGACGCCCTGCAGACCCAGCATGGCCGCCGGCGTCTGCGTCACCGCCCGAAGCGCCTGCGGGATCGAGGCTCCCGTCCAGCTCAGAAAGTTGTTGACGCATTGGAGCAGCGTGATGGAGCTGTCATGGCCTCTTGATCAGCCTCGTCGTCGTTCGTGGGCCCTCGTCTACGCGGAATCTCACCTGCCCGCGATGGTCCGCGAGTTCTCCAGCAGCAGCTTGTCACCCGTCTTGACAATATTGCACGTCTGCCCTCCGTTGGTCCACGGATAGGTGCCGTCGGGCAATCCGACCATGTGCATGGCGTCGGTCACGAGAATGAAGCCGTCCGGGTGGGCGTTGAAGGCAATCTTGACCGTCGTCGGGTGCAGATGATGGCCGTCGGCGATGACGCCAAAGTATGGCCGCGGCCGGCTCTCGGCATGGCCCAGCACGCCAAAGATGCCCGGGTTGCGGTGGTGCAGTGGTCGCATGGCGTTGAAGAGGTGAGTGATCATGGAGGCACCCTGAGCCACGGCCTCGGATGCCTCCTCGTACGTGGCTTCGGAGTGTCCGATGGAGAAGATGATGTCGCGCGACGTCAGGTCGGCTATCAGCTCCGACATGCGTCCCCGCTCCGGCGCCGCCGTCACCATGCGGATCGGGATGGGCTCGCCCGGCGCCCGCGGCTGGAGGTTCTCGGACCCGTAACAGGCCTCGACATGGGCAAACGAATCGGCCTCGATTAGTACGTCGACATCGTGAACCCCGTTCTTGGTCGGATTTAGAAAGGGTCCCTCGCAGTGGGCGCCCAGGGACTCGGCTCCGTCATCGGCCATGCGCCGGCTCCCGGACGGACCTAGATACGGTAGGGCCTGTGGGGAAGGGGCGTCGGCGCCGTCAGCCAGGCCGGCCGGCACGGCGCCAGCATTCGGCCGCCTACCTTTTGATACAGCTCCGGCCTCTGGCTGGTGAGGGTGGGCAGGTATGAGGTGACGCCCGTCTGGACCAGCAGCCGGTTGAGTTCGCGCACCCTCTTGCCGTACTGGCACATGTCGTCGAGCAGGGTCGACAGGTTGAAGCCAAAGGCGCCGTTGAGCTGGCAGTCGATCAAGCCCGGCGCCACGATGCGGCCACCGAGATCGATGGTCTCGTCCGGCGGGCAGAGGTCATCGTAGAAGCTGGCCTGGCTGTCGACGATGGTGCCCGTCGCCGCGCTGACCCAGAGGTCCTCGTCGACGAGGCTGTCGCCCTTGACCAGGCGGCAGTTGGTGAGCTTGGTCAGGCCGGAACGCGGCCGGTCTACGGGCGAGAGGGCAATGGGCATGGCGGGCGAGCAGCTGGGCCGACGGGGTCTGCGGGCAGAGAGAGTTGCGCCGCCGCCGGACCTACTATTATGTATGTATATTGTAATGGATCCTGTGGTTCGAGATGGGCTTGGCCTTGGCTAGCTGTTGCTAGTGGCCCTTCTTCTTTTTTTTTTCATTTTCCTTCTTTCTGTTGGACTGTCGCTGTTGGACTCTGGCATGTAACGAGGCCCTGTCCACTTCAAGTTGTCGTCACCCCTCGCGGCTACGTCCCGAGGGCGCTCCGAAGTGCGACCCGATAGCCGGATGGCATCCATGTAACGTTGACTCGCCCGAATGAGTCCTTTGTCCCCTCGTCCAACGAGCCAGATGCAAGCCTCCGTTAGCTGTCTTACCTACAGCCTGGTTCCGTACATACAATACCTCTGCCCGGTGCCCGGAGAGGCCATCTCTGCCCACCACTCACTCAACTGCCAACCAGCCCTGCCCGCTTCCCCCCGCCCCCCCTCCCAAACGTCCACAGCCACCTCCACCACACAACTCCACTGCTAGACTCGTCTCCTCCTCCACCAGAAATCTCCACCGGCCGACGACCGTCGCAAGCTGCGGCCCCTGGTGCATACCCACAGTGCGCGCCGCACGCGCCCGCAAGGCTGCTATCCATCACCAGAGTCAGTTGGGGGCGGTGTTGGATGCTCTCTGGGCCCCTTGGACTTCGCTCATGTCGTCTATCCTGCAGACCTACCTTCACCGAGCCCCCGTCCGTCGTCCCAGCCGAGGTTGATCCGAACGTTCGCTCATCTTTGCTCGCTCACCCTCATCCTCACTCGTTCACTCACGCTGTGTTCCTCCTCCTCCTCCTCCTCTCACTACTCCTCCTCCTCTTTACTCCTCTTCCGTCTCTCCCCTCCCCTCCCTCTGCTCCCTCAGCTGAGCCAACCGCCATCTCGCCGTCCGCGATGCGCCCTGTTCGCTGACGCATCCGCTCCTGCTATCCTCCAACATGGCCGCCTCCAACACCGTGTCCAGCTCCAAGGTGGACGACGGCGAGCTCGATCCGCTATGGCAGAACCTTGACTGGTAGGTGCTCACTCGCCTTTGTCTTCAAGCTCAGGCTCACTCGCGATCCAGGGCCATTGGCCACATCCTCATCATGGGATGGGATGGCACCGAAGTCACACCCCAGATAAGGAGCCTCATTGAGGATCACCACCTTGGCTCCATCATCTTGACGGCCAAGAATCTCAAGTGTCGGTAACCTAACCTCTTCACTTTTCGCTCATGGCGGGCGTGCTGATGCCCCCGCCCAGCGGCCCAGCAGACGGCTCGCCTCGTCCAAGAGCTCCAGACCATTGCCAAGAATGCCGGCCACCCGCAGCCCCTGCTCATCGCCCTGGACCAGGAGAACGGCGGGGTCAACAGCCTCTTCGATGAGGACTATGTCTGCCAGTTCCCGAGCGCCATGGGCATAGCTGCCGCCGGCCGTGCCGAGCTCGCCTACGAGGTCACAAAGGCTACTGCCACCGAAATCTCGGCCTGTGGCGTGAATTTGATGCTAGGCCCCGTCCTCGACGTCCTCAACAACGCCCGCTATCAGCCCCTTGGCGTCCGTGCCACGGGAGATGACCCTCAGGAGGTTTCCATCTATGGCTTGGCCGCGCTGAGGGGCATTCGCGATGCCGGCATGGCTTCCTGCGGCAAGCATTTCCCCTCGTACGGCAATCTCGACTTCCTCGGCTCCAACCTCGATGTGCCCATTATTACCCAGACGCTCGAGGAGCTGAGTCTCAGCGCCTTGGTGCCCTTTCGCAACGCCATCACCTCGGGCAAGCTCGATGCCATGTTTGTCGGCGGTTGCGGCATCTCCAACCCGTCCATGAACGTCAGCCACGCCTGCCTGTCCGACCAGGTCGTCGATGACCTGTTACGTGACGAGCTTGGCTTCAAAGGTGTCGCCATCTCCGAGTGCTTGGAGATGGAGGCCCTCAGCCACGACCTTGGCGTCCAGAACGGGGTCGTCATGGCTGTCGAGGCCGGCTGCGACCTCGTTCTTCTCTGTCGCGCCTACGACGTACAGCTCGAGGCCATCAAGGGTCTCAAGCTGGGATACGAAAATGGCATCATTACCAAGGAAAGAATATTCACCTCGCTCAAGCGCGTCCTCAAGCTCAAGTCGACCTGCACCTCGTGGTCCAAGGCCCTCAACCCGCCTGGCACCTCTCTCCTCTCCCAGCTCCACCCCGCTCATCTGGCCCTGTCGCGGAGGGCCTACGACCAGTCCATCACCGTCGTCAGGGACAAGGAGAAGCTCTTGCCCCTGTCCAACTCGATGCATCCCGGTGAGGAGCTCCTCTTGCTCACGCCCCTGGTCAAGCCCCTCCCGGCGTCTTCCATGACCAAGAGCCTGCTCGAGGCTAAGAATAGCTTTCCGGCGACGCCCTCGAACCACGACACCTGGGCCCATCAGGCTCGCGAAAGAGGCGCCATCATGAGCGGGGAGGGCGTCTTCCGCGAATTTGGAAAGAACCTTGCTAGATATCGCAACGAGAAGCTACTCCACACGAGTTACACAGCCAACGGTGTTCGACCGGTGCACGAGAACCTCATCAACCGGGCCTCGTGCATCATCATCGTCACGGCCGACGCCAACCGTAACCTCTACCAGGCGGGCTTCACCAAGCACGTCGACATGATGTGTGCGATGCATCGCAGCAGGGGAAACAAGAAGCAGCTGATTGTCGTTGCCGTCAGCTCACCATACGACTTTGCCATGGACAAGTCTATCGGCACCTACATATGCACCTTTGACTTTACGGAAAACGCCATGTCAGCGCTGGTACGCGTGCTTGTCGGTGAGATCGACCCGCCAGTCGGGAGCATGCCCGGGACGCTACGCAAGAGCAAAAAGGTGCTCAAGTCGAGACAACACTGGCTCGTCGAGGAGTACGACCGGCCGCGGGACATCAAGGGCCTGAACGCCCTGCTCCGGGCCGTTCACCGAGCGACGGCGCCGGACCTCGACTTTCTCAAGTCGACGAGCGCGTCGTCGTTTGAGCTCAACGTGTCCAACATCAAGGAGGCCCATTTCGTGGTGAGGAACAGCAGCACCCAGGCTCTGTACGGCTTCGCCGCCACCTACACCGTCGGGGGCGTCGGCATCCTCGGCGCCATCTTCGTCGACCCAGGCAAGCGCAATGTGTCAGTCGGGCGCTCCCTGCATCGCCGAGCACTGAAGAGCCTGACGCAGCAGAGGGGCATCAAGAAGATCCAGCTCGGAACGGCCTTTCCGGGCGTCTTCCTCGGCATCCCTTCCAACCTCGAGCTGAGCACGGTCAAGGAGTGGTTCGGCTGCAGTGGCTGGGACACGCAGTTCCCCCGCAGGCTGACCAATATGGCCATCAAGGATCTCGGCAGCTGGTTCGTGCCCGAAGGGTTGCTGCAGAGCATCCAAAGGACCAACATCAGCTTCGACCTGATACACGGCTTGGAAAACGCCGACAGCGTGCTCCTGCACGTTCACGCAAACGCGAGCCCCGAGGTCTTGGAGCTCTACAGGCACGCACTGAGCGATAGTAAGTCGTGCGGCATCGTGCGAGCCAAGGATCCGTCGGGGAGTCTCATCGGCTCCGTCATCATCTGTCGACAGAACAGTGGCCTCGTCACGCACATGCCGCCGCTCATGTCGCACGTGGACGACGTGGCCGGCATCATCGCTCCCATCGTGCCGCCGACGCCCCAATCGGCGCTCGTGCTTCAGGGGCTGGCGCTGATGGGTGTCCGGCAGTGCAAGAGCCACAAGGCAGCCAGGGCGATGTTGAGTTGGGTGAGTATCTCCATCTACCGGCAAAGTGGCCCAGGCCGAGATGCTGACGATGCACAGGCCGTGGACGAAGCCACCGAGCAGCTGTTGGCCATGGGCTTCGAAGTGGTCCAAGTGTTTGAGGAACTGACGTGCTCCCCCGACATGTGCGTGGACGGATCCGCGCCGTGAGAAGGAGTTGTGATTCCTCCACCCTACTATGAGATTTTGGATTCGGCGATTTCTTTTGGGCTAGTTTTGTTTTCCTTTTGGTCTGTTTCGCATCTCCATGTGGCATCGACGCATCGTCTATCTTGGCGCAAAACGCGTGTAGAGTATTGACAGTGCGAGAGTTTGGCGTAAGGAGCATACATACATACCACATACATATAGCTGCGGGGAGCCTTTGCAACGTTGAAGATGCGAATCGCAAGGAGAGATTTGACACACTGCAGGGGTGGGAAAGAAAGTTGGGACGAGATGATAACTGCAAAGCTTCAGGTTCAGGGCTCGTTAGCCGTCTCGTCCAGTCCGTGACGTAAGCTTTCGGTTAATCTGCGGCGCAGTCGCAGCCTATTACGCGCCCATTGGCTCGACGTTTTGAGTCTTGGCCGCGGTCATCACCAGAGCGCAACCCAGGCCTAGATTCTCGTTTGCTCGCCTGGTTTTTATGCACACTGTTGCGTCGGTCGAGCTGCTGCCGTCTGTTCATCAGTTCTTGAGAATCATCCAATCAAGTCCTCTCGTTCGTCAGCGTCTGGCCCTACTGGCCTCGACTCCGCGTCCGATCAGCTGCCACGACCCTACCGACGACACCTCTCCGACGCACGATGCCGGCTTGAGAAGGGCCTCGGGGCTGATACACTCTCTTTCCGAGCTGGAAAGTCTCTTCGGATCACAGCAGCTTCATCCCTCGCGCCTCGTCGTCACACTCGACAAGACGGACTCTAGAATTGTTTGGCCGCCGCCACGCGACCCGCCGCCAGCCATGACGTCGCAGCAGATTCTCTTCGCGGAGACGATAGCCGGCATGAAAAAGGCTTTCAAGAGGAAGGCCTACGGTGAGGCTGGCTTCTCTCGATTGCAAAACTGCAAGCAGCTGACCCTGTTCCTCGCCTGAACAGAGTCCGACTCCGATTCCGAGGTGGAAGGCTACAGCAACCGAGGCAACAAACTCAAGAAGCGGGCTCGATTTGCGCGTCAGGGGCAGCTGGCGCCCACACAAGGGCCAAGCGCCTACAAGGAGGTTGGTCTCGGGCTCTCGTCTGCCAGTTTCAGCCCATCCGCTGACCTCGGTCCAGACGGTCGAGTTCGCAGGCACCCTGAGAGCCATCATCCATCGCAACCCGCCCCTTCTCGACGAGGATGGCTACGAGATTGACAGCGACGACGACGACGAGCGCGTCGAGGAGGCGAATCTCTCTTCTGCCAATCTCAACCCGTACGCCAATGTGCGGCTGGAACGTGAGTCGCCCGTCTCGGGTCCTGGGCCAAGAGATTGCTGACGGACTGGCTCGCAGAGATACTGGCGCCCTTGACAGCCTCGACCGATCTGCCCACCCACCCGACCCTATCGAAGCCATTTGTCTCCAAGACCCTGACAGACCTGGTCTCGCAGAGCTGTGAGCTGATGCGAAGAGAGAACAAGTCCCTGTGGCGTATCAGACACCTCTGGACCGCCCTCTGTGGCGATGGCACTTGGATGCCGTGCGGCCTCATGGTCGAACCCGATGACGTGACCCTATACACGGAAGACCACGTCGCCCGGCACCTGGAAAGCCTGGCCCGAGCAGACGTCAGGGAGCAGAATGGCGACACGTCGAGACATGGCCACGCTGATGGTGGAAACGACGGTGGAAACGCAGAGAGCGTACGTCGAAGCGGCGAGGTCTCCATGTCAACTTCAGGGTCCGGCCAGTCGAAGCAAGAGGCAATGGCGGTTTTGAAGGAGACGAACGGGCAACAAACGCCATGTGAGGCGGGCGAGAAGACCAAGAATGGAGATGGGGAAAGCGATGACGTCAACAGCAAGTCTGCAAAGGAGCCGAGACGCGAGGGATTTGGCACAGACGATGGCGTCATCTCCAGGCAGGACGTGCTGCTTCGCGTGGAAGTTAATGAGCCGACGGACCAGACGATGAAGGATGTCGATCCGTCAGCAGACGCGACAAGTCCCCCGCGGACGGGCGGCGACACGGTCTCGTCGAGGGCGTCCGAGGGCTCTTCCGAGCAGCAGGCCTTTATCCATCCCATCTTCGCGATGCCGGCGAGCGCCAGGCCGGATCGCAACCTCGGCCTCCCGGAGCCCGAAGCCGAGGACATCCGACGGCTGCTATCTCACTTCATCCAGAAGCAGGAGGAGATCTGCCGCGGAGCCACTCGTCTGCACCACGGCCTCCTGCGGGCCGAACGACTTCGCAAGGACGTGCTGCACTGGTCCAAGGCCGAGGCGCACTGCGGCCCCAACCGGGACCTTTCCGACGGCGAGGACTGGTACGATCGTGCAGAATGGGGTCTTACAGAGGACCTTAAGAAGGGGCAGGATGAGGAGGAGGAGGATACGGCCACGGCGGGCAAGAAGACGAGGAACCGCCGGTAGCGCTGGTCGATGACGCTATGGTTCCTACTCCGTTGCTGTTTCACTTTGCCTTGATTCTCTTGACTCCTCTTTGACGGCGGATGCTCTGGATGGGGACAGTTCCGTGGGTTTCTGCCATGCGAGGCGCAACGAGTTGAATGACTTTATCGCAGGCGCAGACTGGGGTGGGAATACCATGCTCGACACCATCTCGACTGGCGCTCAGCTTATTCTTTTCTTTTCCTATGGTCTAGTTTCCTTTTGTATGGTTCTTTGTTGTTTTACTTGAGTAACCGTACCACTCCAAGCAGGGAATTCTCTCACCTTTTTTTGACTCAAGGAAGGGAGACTCAAGGAAGGGAGATTGTTGGTTGACAACTGTGTATGTTGAAAGCGGTTGAGGGACTGGCAGGGCACAAGCCAATTCTCCTTGGACTGGGACGACGGCACATTTGCCCGACTTGGACGTCATAATCAGCAGTCTCGCTCTTGTGTGATGATTCTATGCTCGTGACCTAGATATATGTATGACTTGCTATGCTTCCTCGCTAGCGATGCTCATTTATTGCCCGTCGGCGAGAGATACAGATGATGTTGAACCACAGTTCAGCCTTACTTTGTCCTAGATGTTGAATGGACAAGACGGCCCCCTCCGGATACTTCCTGCATGAGTCTTCCTGTGAGCCCGCTCGTGTGTCATCGGCTCAAGAACAAGGGAATCCCAATTCATCCATCGTATCCTCCTGTCCGGGAGGAATGAAGCACTCGAAGAAGCCACGTTTGCCCCAAGTCCCACTCACAGCTTCCAATGTAGCCAGAAGCGGAGAGGACTCGGCTTACACCAAGTCTTGCAAATGCTCAGATCTGCTTCTTGGCGGCACCGCCCATGGCAGCCCTCTCTCGTTCGCGCTTGGCGTAAATGGCCGAGGTGAAGGGGTCCTCGTAGCGCAGGGCGGCGCAGTACACGATGTAGACCCAAGCCGTGATGAAGACACCAGCAGGCTTTCCCAGCAGCAGGGCGGTGCCGAGGAAACTCATGGTAGAGCCCCAGTACATGGGAGCGCCGCAGACGTTAAAGGGAAAGCCCGTCACCATGTCGTCCATCAGGATACCGAAGTAGTCGCCCAAGAAGGTGCCCGTGATGCCGAGCGCCCACGTCGACGACAGGACGAGGACGTTTCCGGCGACGAGGAGGGAGATGCCGGCGAGGCGCGAGGCCGGCGTTAGCAGCAGCGCGTGAGAGGGCTGCTCTTGGATGGCCTGCTTGTAGAGCCAGTCGCGGACCAGGCCGAGGGAGAAGATGGTGGCGGCGAGGGCGTAGCAGGCGTGACGGGAGTTGCCGCCGAAGAGCTTGGTTAGCAGCTTCTTGTGGTATTCTGTTGCTGGACGGTTCAGCTGTTGCGCTTGTGCGGCTGGCTTGCGAGTCGGGACGGACCTTGGCGGGCGACGATGCTGTTTGGGGGGGGGGGGGGGGGGGGGGGTGAAGGTGAGTGGTTTGTTAGCTGTTGGTGAGGGTTGAGGCGTGAGAGTCTGCTTACTTCCAGAACAGCGGGTTGAAGGTGATGGAGCAGAGGGAGACTGATGAGGACGAGTTGACGATCAGACTGGGATGGGAATCGGGAATGGATGGATAGAGGTAGGCCCACCCAGCAAGCTCTGCTTGTCAAAGTCGATGAGAGGTGCCATTTTACCAGCGAGTTGGTAGATGAATAAGATCAAGTGTCGTTGTGTTCCGTCACGGTCAAAGAGGAGTCGTTGATTCTGATTTCATGCGAGTCCGGCTTTGCGCGGCTCTGGATCGGGTCGGGAAAAGCCGGGATTTATCCGCCTGCTCCTAGGTCTACCCTGCTAGCTAACAGCTACATTCCAGAGACAGGGCTCTTCCATCAAAGCCTCGACATCATCACTTCAGCTTCCATAATGCTCTTTCGATGGTTCCGCATATCTTGGATCTTGTATCCTCGCGATGTTGCGTCGGAGCTGACATCTCTTCCGGGGGCAGCAGTTCCCACGGTGCCACACATCGGTACTCCAAGTCCTTGTGGTCTTGAGACATGAAGTGGAAAATCTCCCTCAAGCCCAGTTTCGAAGCGACCTTGTTTCTATGCTGCTGCGTCAGATGCCCCCGAGAGTCCGCATGCCTGGTAAAGTCGATGATCCTCCCGGCGAGACCAGCTGCCACGGCCGTAGCGATCGAGGTCCCAGATAAGCCCTCTCGGCTCAGCGGGTTCAGCTTCACGTCCTGGCCGAGGAGGGCGAAGTTGTCGGCGTTGTCCAGGGCGTTGGGGTTGAAGTCCCTGGAGTTTCTCAGGGCTCCGTTGGTGGAGAACATGCAGAAGACTTGGCCGGTTAGCCGAGCTGGGTAGGCAACGGATTGGGTGTTGGCCCAGTTGGCCGCTGCGGCGAAGATGAGAATCTCGGGGTCGGCTGCTGAAGCTCGTCTGATGGCCTCGGCTAGCTTGGCGTGGCTGTGCTCAAAGCCTGCTGAGATGCTGATGATGTCGACGTCTTGTCGGATGGACCAGTCGATGGCCGGTAGTGGATGTTAGCAGCGGCGGCGTACAGAGAAGACTGCCCGAGGGGAGACGACTTACCTCGGCCATATATCCTGGTGTCAGTTGATCCCCTTCCTTGGCTTGAAACACCCTGGCTACGTATATCTTGGCCGTGTCAAGCATGGTGAGGATCAGGTCTATCGAGTCGGTCCCGTGCTTGGGATCGTCTCGTACTCTCCCGTTTGGGGTCTCGACAAAGTTCTTGACGATGAAGTCGTTGATCAGTGGGTGGTCGGGCGAGATGCCTGTGTCTATGACGGCAATCTTGACGCGGCGGTAGTCATCGTCGGTCTCTTGTGGTGTAGGGGAGAGCACATCGAGAAGTGGTTGGGTCTTGTTGAACCAAGCCTCGGAGGACGTTTGGGACGGTCTAGATAGCTTTCAATAGGTGTACGGCCGTTGGTGTCAAAAGAAGCGCATTCACAGCATACCTTGATAGATAAGTCCCGTCCACGAGGGGAGCCTGTTTGGAGGATGACTTTTGAGTCGAATGCCGATTTGCTTGGAGCCATCTTGTAGAAACACTCCCTCTGGGATGGCTGATGCCTGAGACCAACGTATGCTTCTTTCCCAGGGCGTGCCGATGACTCGACGGCGGTTTTGGAAGAAGCGTTATAGAATCCTGGTCGCCTTCAGGAACGGGCGGCAGGCCTTGAACAGAGAGCCGGGAAATTAAATCATCGACGTCCTCGTTTCCCCAGCAGCACTCCATCTCTATTTCAAGCAGCGCAATGACGTTTCTCAAGATGAAACTCACCAAGCTTCTTTCAGCATCATCCGTATCTTCTTCGGACTGAGGGTCCGCGGTACTCTCGAGACAAGCCCGGACGGCTTCTCTGAAAGGCTCGTTCACATCCCATGAAGTAGTGCCGAATTGGCGCAGTGCTTGTCGTCGGACATCTTCGCGCCGGCCCGAAGCAACATGTACGGATTTCTGACAGAATATCTCGAGGAGGAGGACGCCAAGGGCAAGTAGCAGAGCGCCGAAGTCTGTAGAGTCAAGCCCTGGCTTTTCACCGACCCCAAGACGCGTATGGAGGACTGGCAGGAGACTCATTTGGTCACCCTCCTGCAGGAAATATAGCCCTCGCTTGTCTCCCGGAGTGATTGACCATGAAGTGCCGAGTGTGCAGAGGGCAAAGTGAGCCACGACGAGGGACAGGCAGATTCTATGCTTGAGGGGAATCCGGGGCGATGTTTCGAGCATCCCTTCCGAGAGGGAGATGAGTTCAGCTTTCCGAAGAGGAATTCGAGGCTGTGCTTGTCGGCAGTCAACCGATAGACTGCGTCGGTCTATCTTGAAGGAATGATGCTGGTCGGGACTGTTGTTGATCTTGTCGCAGAGAATTGTTGACGATGTAAGAGAGTTGTCTGACCTTTGCAGTTCGTAAGGCTCTATCTTCGGGTATTAAAGGTTACCAACATCAGAAGCCAACTTACCGGTTGTCATGGACAGAAATAGCTCCTTGTATCCATTTCGGACTTTGCCGGTTACAGCTCGCAATGAAATCCACTGCTTTATCAGATTCTCCACGAAACAACGGCGGGAGCAAGATTAAGAGGTGCTCGTCTCGACAGTCACATCTCAAGCCGCTCAGTAAGGCATCAAAGGCAGCCTGATATAACCGACGCTTCCGTAGACTCTCCAGTATCTTTTCCGTAGCCACCGGCGATGTCTGCACGGAAGGATGGACGGCTAACTTGCTGAAGATGGCATTTGCAAGTTCCCTGAAAGGGGCGAGCACAGACTCGCGCTCTGAGTCGGACTCTGGGGTGACGAGGGTGAGATTTGGCAGCGAGTTGGGAGAGAGGAGGCTGTTTTGTTGTAAGAGGCGGAGAGAAGCATGGCTTGACTTTGCCGGATTCTGCAGAAGAATACAAGTTAACGGGCTGTTAAGAGCAGCAACATGGCCTTACGTTGGGCATATGAACGTCAATTGATGAAGCATCAACCAGGCCTTCAAGCTTATCAAGTGCCAGATCGAAAAGGCCAATCTGGACTGTCGACAAGCCCGCTGGCATCATCTCCATCTCGAGACTGCTCTGGATCACCTGCCATAGCGGGATGATCTGCATCCAGAATTCTCTCTGGCGCAGCTTCGTCTCCGGGACCCAACAGGACGTGATGGCGACGAGGACGAAGCTTGGAACGACACTCCTGAGGAAATGGACGTGTTCTTCTCTAGATGATGACATTGCGGGGGCAGCAGCAACGAGTAGGTATGCAGAATGACAAGATTACAGCTTTGAGGGTGCTCGATGACTGGTGGGAGGCGGCTTTGGGGGTTCTGTTCAGCGCTGAACCCTGTCCTGCATGCGAGATACCGTCTGTTACTCGATACCGGCTGGTGACTTTCATTGGGCAGCAGCTGTGACATGTTTGTTGGTGCCCGAATGTCTCTGGCATTGCCCGTGGGCTGACGGACAAGCGAATACGTGCCGTAAAATATTGCAGGGCATGAGTCCTCATACGAATGGATACATCCTGCAGGTTTCCAGTTGTTCAATCAACTCTTTTCCCCATAAACCATCGTTTGAAACACCTACTTCGCCATGAGATGCCTCATCCCGGACAAGAAACAGCTCACGATGCCAACGACATCCACCTCGAGCGCCTCCTAAAGCTGACCGACCACGTGGCCGACGTGTTTACCCAGATTCTGAGCCATCAGAGAGACCTGCCATACCGTGTCTTGGATTCCCTCGACAAGCAAGCTGCCAGGTTCAAGTGCTGGAGGATCGTCGCCGGCCTCTCGACATCTTCCCACCATGGCCAGGCTCTCGCCGTGGCTCGCCTTGATGATGCTCCCGCCATGAGGGGCGCCCTAATTGCTGCTCTAGAGTACCTGTGTCTTCAGTTGGGTGCCGGTGAGCGTCAGAAGTTCGGACGCTGGCCCGCAGAAGACACCGAGACATGCTCTAGCAACAGCAGAGATCGAGTCTTGTCCATGGACGCCATAAACCGAGTCGAGTCGACCATTACAACGCTCCATCAACTTTCTATTTCCAACAGGCGGACTGCTCTTCTGACCTCCACCGACCTCCTCGTTCAGTTATATCAGTCGGACAATGAAGACCCCGTGGCTGAGCTGTCCATCAGGTTGCTGTCCAAGCGAGTCTGGTCGGCCTTTAGTGCCAGCTACTTCATCCCAGACGATGCCCTGCACACCGTCATAGACGTGGCCAGCACGGAAAGGGTCCTAGCTGCGGCGTCTCCGGAGCGCCATAGCACCAAGACAGCAGCTTGTGCGAGGACTGTTTGTCAAGATGCCGACTCCGCCGGACTGCGCCGAGTCTTTGCGGTTCTGGTACTGCTACGCAGCATCAGCGCTCTCGACGCCTTTATCCACCTCTCGCTGACTGACGGTCGTCTACCACTGCTACCAAACGATGCCGTATGGATAGAGTTGATAGAAGCTGTTGATGGTGATACGGTTCATCGATTCGCCGAACTCCAATGGCTGGTTCTTGCACCACGACTCATCAGGCATCATGACACCGAAACCTACTGCTTGGATCGCTCAGCTATAGTTCCTTGCCTGGAGGCTCAGGTTATACCGAAGTTTGGTGGGGATCCAGACTCAACGCAGCCAGGCCACGAACATAGACAGCCCATCATCCTTCAGTGCAGTCCCGTGTGGAAGGTCAAGATTCATGCTGGCCACATAGCAGCGTCCCATAAGAGGGTTCGTGCCACCTTGAGGATGAAGGAAGTGAATTTGCTAAAGTCAGGCAGGATACCCCGTACTTTGCCTTCAAGCAACAACAAGGCTTGTCGGAACGGGAGGCCTTGGGGGAGATTGCCAACCTGAGAGAACTGCGATATCTCGGTCGTCCGCAAGAGCACATCATCGAGCTGCTAGACTCCTTCTTCTACAAGGATGACTTCTATCTAGTGTTTGACTGGGCAGAAGACAACCTGATGCAGTATTGGCAGCGAAATGGTGAGCCCAAGTTGACCAAGGGGTTGCTGAGATGGGCCAGCTCGCAGATATCTGGACTTACTCAGGGCCTTGCGGCGATTCACGACGAGCTGATGGGCTTCCACGGAGACATCACGTCACACAACGTCCTCAGATTCACCGGAACAGACACCTCAAGTCCCTACGGCACCCTCAAACTGTCAGACTTTGGACTGGCACAGTTCCCTGGACGTTGCCACCAATCGGGCTCCTCCAGCGAGCGATTCTACGATCTGCATTGCGACCCGACCTACCAGTCTCCGGAGTGTCAACCGCCGGAGAGCCCGAACGATATGCCCATGAACGTCACTCAGAAGTCCGACATCTGGCCCCTTGGCTGCGTCTACCTCAACTTCGTGACGTGGCTGGTCTGTGGCTGGACTGGGTTGGAGCAGTTTTCCCATCAACGACTGGACGAGCATGAATCGGACATGCAAGTCGACTCTTTCTTCAAAATCGAGGATGAAACACGCCCGCGCCCCGTTCTGAAAACCTCGGTCAGCCGGAGAATGGATCAGTTCAAGAGTATCGAGTCCCAGCCAATGTTTACCCATGATCTGGTCGACGTCATACGGGACAATATGCTCCAGGTGAACCCACGGAAACGCCTCTCTTCTCGAGCCTTATGTGATTGGCTTCTGGAGTTGCATGACAAGTGCCAGAATACGCAGCGAGGCCCGGAAGATGATGAAGCGACGCTGGTCTCCTCCCCGCGGGTCACGCAGGCTATTAAAGTGAGATATGTCAGGCGAAGTTCGCTGAAATTGTTTCTCAACGAGTTGTTTCCCGAATGCCCCGTCAAGATGAGCCACATTGACGACATGTGGATAGTTACCCTGCCGAGGAAACTCACCGAGGTAAGTTACACAGCTCGTTTGAAGCCGTTGACGCTGAGGCTTAGAGCAGGCCGACATTGAGCATCTACGAGAAGAGTATGCAGATGGGTAGAACTCACCATGGGTCTTGTCTAAGGATGAGTTGCGGTCATGATCTTGATGAGTCGAGATCCCGCTAGATACTTTACAAGCAGCCATCTTGCCGTAAACGGTGATTGCGGCTACCAGGAATTACACGTCCTGACGGTGGTGAATGAATCCCTTGAGAGGCTGGATGACGTGGACTTTTGTGAAAGTGACTGGCAATCTGCACTCGTCTATCGTTGAAAGAGCCGTGCCAAGATGCCGGCTAGTGCAGCTATTTTTGTCGGAAATCACCGTCTATGTGTTCGTACACTTGCTGGCGAGAATTGACTGATAAAGGGAGAGGCGATCAAGGATCCATAGCGAGGCCGATGTCGTGACGATGGGATCTTGTCTTTGCACGTGACTGACGTGCCCAATTCAATTCGACTCCACGCTACCCTAGAGTCGGACGGGTGCGGAAACCATCGAGATGGCGTCAGACATGGATTGCGTTTCACGTGGTGCAGGGGCATTGATTGTGGGCAGGCTTCTCGAACTTCTCGTATTGTGATTCGGTTACACAGCCGTCATTGTTTCTCTTTGTCATTGATCATTGTTGTCGTTTCCGTAGATGCATCATGTGTCTTGTTCCCGGAAGACGCGAACGAAGCCGCTCTCCGACGCGAGCGAGGGTCTGCCATTCCTACCTACGGGGCGCAGCCTGATGGATGATTCCAGCTTTGTAGAGGTGACGTGAGGCGCTGTTTGGTGTTTGGCCTGCCTGCCTGCCCCTCCTGTATTTTCGTAGGTGCACACGTAACGGGTCGCACCACAGACGCGCCTCGGGCCGTCTTGATTCCTTTCTGCTTCCCTAGTTCTGCTCCTCCTCATCCTCCTCCTCATCCTCATTCTCCTCATCCTCATTCTCCTCCTCCTCCTCCTCCTCCTCCTCCTCCTCCTCTACCTACCTTCATCATCCCACCAGCTCAGCCTCGCTCGAGCCTCCTCCGCACGCCGCTCCGTCCGCCTCGTTCCCGCCCGGACCAGACCGACGTTACCGTCCGGGGCAGCTTGGAGCCTGAGCCTGAGCCTTGGGCCGACGGGAGCTCTGACGTCCAAGATAGCCCTCGTGCTTCTGCAACGACATCGCACGGCCGCCCAGCATGTTCTCTCAGGTACGCAGACTCTTCTCGTCGCCCTGCATCCGGTCTCACTCCTCTTGCTAGAAGAAACCGTACTCGGCCATTACCGTCACCATCGAGAATCTCACCAGCGAATCCTACAGCGTCGACAGCTTCAGCGGCATCCCTGACCTGGTCGAGGTCATCAAGCTCCAGGCCACGGGCCCTACAGAGGCGGCGCGGGCCATCCGCAAGAAGCTCAAGTACGGCAATGTCCACCGCCAGCTCCGCGCCCTCGTCATTCTCGACGGGCTCATCCAGAATGCCGGATCCAACTTCCAGCGCACCTTTGCCGACGAGCCCCTGCTCGAGCGGCTCAGGGTGTGCGGCACTTCGGGCCTTTCCGACGCAGCCGTCAGGAACAAGGCCACGGAGCTTTTCCGGGAGTGGTCGCAATACGCCAACACTCCCGGGCTGGAGCGCGTCGCCCGGCTTTACAGGGTGAGCGCCTCTGCGTCTATCTGGGTGACGTCTATCTGATGGTGGAGCTAGGAACTTCCCAAGAGAAAGGTGACGGTCACGCAAGATAAATCAAAGGTCATACGCGAGACCGAGAACCCGTTTGGAGACGACGATGAACCCGAGCCAGACCGTGGTTCACGAGCTGGGCCGGAACCGACCTCGTCAGCCAGGTCCAGCCAACACGCCGACCAGGACAAGAAGAAGAAGAAAAAGGACATCAAGCCCAGGTTTGGGAGCAGCCGCAGATCGTTTAGCCTCGAGGCGGAAAAGGAGTCGATCAAGTCCGTAATCGCCGAAGCGTCCATCGAGTCGACCAACCTGATGAACTCGCTCCAGAGCATCAACCGCGAGCGCCAGCGCATTTCGGAGAACCGGGGGGCTGTGCAGCACTTTGACGCGTGCAAGCAGCTCCGGCGAAGGATCCTCCGCTACGTAAGGCCCCGAATGTTGTTGCTCCGTGCGATTGTTGACTCCGGATGGACAGATCCACCTGGTTGACAGCGAGCAATGGCTCGGCAGCCTGCTTCACGCCAACGACGAGCTCGTGCATGCCCTCATGTCGTTTGAGCAGCTGGACCGGTCCATCGATGCCGATAGCGACTCGGACGACGAGCTGGCCGAGCAAGCTCACCTCTATCGAAGTAGGCTTCTACGTATCCGGCCCCTCCTGTCATGCTGCTGACACGGGGGATTCTAGTGAACACGGGCACGCACAGGAGCACAGCCAACCCGGCGACATCGAGTGCCCGCACCCTGGAACTGGCCGGTCTCACCCTCAACCCTTCTCCCAAGCCGGCCCCGCCTCCAGTTCCTCGGGCGCCACAGCCGGCTCATGGGCCGCGCGTTGATCAGCTCAAGATGCCCAAGCAGGAAGAGGACGACGACCCTTTCAGCGACAACAACGTGGTAGGGACGCCACCGCTCGAGCGAGAGGAGCCCCGCTGGTAGTTGTTCCGCTCGCACGCGACCCCTACTGGGTTACCGGGGGGGCCGCGGGGAGGTGGGA
>NJES01000276.1:0-23199 GCA_002591395.1 Ophiocordyceps camponoti-rufipedis | reverse complement strand
CCCCCCCCCCCCAAGCCCACCGCCCGCCCCGCCCGCCCCCCCCCCTCCTCCCGCCCCCCCGGCCCCCCCCCCCCCCCCCCTCCCCCTCCCCCTTTGAGGTCTTCTCAGACCCCGAGCGATGGTCGGCATCGGCTGCGTGGCCACCTCATCTAAGGCGAGGAGACGAGCAGCCCTATAACGCAGGGGATGTCCCCCGATGGAGCAGACGGGCCATCATCGTTTTTGAAACCGACCTCTCTACATCTCGTTCTCTCCTTTTCCTCCCCCATTACGCATGGAGGTGTTTTGAGGATCATGGTCGATGGCTTGGTTGCGAGGCTCGTAAATAGCCCTTCAGAATGCATCTTGACTGGCTTTCCGAAGGCTCCGATGAGCTGGCGAGACGCATTTCGCCGCTCTACCGGTTGCCGCCCGCGACGGTCAGTAAGAGCAATCTCTTCCGCAATCTTTTGACGGATGCTTCGTTCAGTAAGGCGGTGTTGCTGGCTTCTATCCCGACTTGCAACAACCAGCCTTACCGACCGCTTCACATTCTCTACCTAATCGTTACCGAGGTGGGCGGATCATGGCCCCCATTTGCGCTCTTTTATCACTTTCTCAGGCTGCGGAGGCGGCTTCCGGAGACGGGACATCAGGATGAGGCGGAGTGGTTGGTGCAGAGTGCCGAGGGCATCGTGAGGGAGTCTTATGGCTCGCTGGCTGATTTCGTGGCTGGGGCGGATGAGGCTGTCCTGAGGACGGTGAGGGGGGATATCTTTATGACGCATCGGCAGCTGGGGAGGTTTGTCGATGGCTTTGGTCTTCCCCTGGTGGGCACGCCTGAGAGTCGGACCGTCGTGGCTGTTATTATCCCTGATGAGCCGCTGATGGCAGCTGTCTGCGTGGCGGTGGCGACGTACTACGTCGTCGTTCCGCTGAGTGTGGAAGCGGAACTCGATCAGATCGAGGCGGATCTGGAGAGGGTGCAAGCTAATTGTGTTGTCACGACGCCCGAGGTTCTTCAGGATGGCCGACTGGTACGGATGCGAGCTTGGCTTGAGAGACGGCAGGTGGCCATCTTTACGACCGAGAAGGACACGGAGGAACGGGGCCGGATCGTGGTGAGGGATCAGCATCTTCGACCTCTATCGGCTGTTGTCCCTGGTTCTCTGCGACGGAATGGACCGGGGGACGTGGCGGTTATGCTGTTCAACAAGGGGATCTGGGGTACGAGGGGCTTGGTATCCCTCACGACGCATGGCTTGATAAGAGAGGCCATCGAAGTGGTTGAGGCCTGGAGGCTCGTCCCCCGGGACGTGTGTTTCAACATGGCTCCCGTCGACGACATGGGCGGCCTCACACGCGGAGTCATGGCCGCCATCGTGTCAGGAGGATCCGTCGTGTGCTGTTCCAGGACGAGCCCTCGACTCTTTTGGGATGCGTTGCCGGAGCTGGGACTTACATGGTGTCTGGCTCCGTTGACCAAGTTGAAGCTCATCCTCGCTGAGGCGCCGTTTCATCCGCAGACGGCGTGGCAAAATACGCTGCGGTTGGCGTGTCGGTCTGATGGCTTCATCCCAGCTGACATGGCGGCCTTGATTGAGGAGACGTTTCACTGCGAGATTGCTTCGGCCGATCGTTCACCGGTGTAAGTCCAAAGACATCGTCGGTTGAGTTGGTGATTGAATTGACTGACGGTGACAGACGACCACAACTAACCCTCTCCCACTCCGCTGTCGGCTCCCTCGACGAAAAAGACGAAGCGCGATACGCAGAAGAATCAGACGAAGAGGAATCTGAAAAGTACTCTGCCACTACTCTTACAGCCTACACGACAGACTGGTTCAGCAGCGGTCACGACTCGCACGCAAAGGAGAAGCTCGACGATTACCTCGACGACGACGGCTACCTCCGTGTAATGGGCGCCTCCAAGGAAGTCATCCACAGCGGCAAGCGGACCATCGACCCGCAAGCCGTGGAGGAAGCCATCATGACAGCCAGCGAATCACCCGACTCGCCCATCCACAACCGCGTTGCCGCCGTGCTGGCCTTTAGCATGGCTCACGAGACGCAGGGTGAGGCTGTGGCCGTTGTTGTCGTTCCCAGCCCGGAAGTTTTGCGTGTTGATCTCCGGACGCTGCATGATGCCTTGAGGGCTTCGCCTCTGGATGATGCGAGGTGGCCGCATTCCATCGTCTATATGAGTCGGTTGCCCATGCGGCGTGGGAAACCGCTAAGGGCCCGACTTGGTGCTCGTCTTGGTCTTCCAGAGTTGTCGGATGAGACGCCCTATGCTGCTCGACACTGGGAAGCGACTTGTCCTCCGCCTGATACCTCGTTGATGACGCCTATCGAGGTGCTGGGCTGCCGCGTCGACGTCGAAGCCATCACCGACACTCTCGCCGCCGTCGCCCCGAGCAGGTTCAGGGTACACGTGGAAGAATGCCCCGAAGCAAGCGGGTACGACGTCTTCCTCGCCCCGGAGTCTGCCTCGGCAGCCGGCATGCTCCCCCCGGGCGGAGCCGAACACTTCCGCCGCCTGATGAACGCCTCGCTCGTGGCAGAGGGACACGCCGGATTGCCGGGAAATCTCCATATCCTGGATGATCCGCTGCCTCTCGGCAAGGATGGCGTTCCGGACCGGGCCCGGCTGGCGGCCATGCAGGCCGAGTTGCACCGCGACATGCTACCGACGCCGGTGCGGCACGCTGAGGATCGGGTTGAGAGGGTTTTTACAGAGGTTCTCGGCCGGGGACCTTATCACGCTCCTCTTGATCGTGACGCGGGTTTCTACCGGATCGGTGGTGACTCTCGCAAGGCGAAACTGCTACTCGCTGCTCTCAGAGTCGACTTCAACCTCCCGCTGCCGGCAGATCTCCTGACGCCGCCCAGGACAGGCTCCGTCCGGGCGGTAGCGGCCTTTGTCGAAGCCCGGATGCGAGACGAGCAGGCAGCTCCACGCGGACACGGCTGCACGGAAACGTACAGCTCGACACGCCCGTGGTTGCTGATACTGCAGCTGGTTCCTCTCGTGTTCCTGTATCCGCTTCTGCTGACCATGGGGGCATCCTTTCAGATGTTCATCCTCAGCAAGACGCGGTTTTGGCGGACGGTCGAGCTGGTGGGCGGGAGGCTTGCCAACCTGCTCGTCTCGCTGATGACAACGTGGATAACGCTCCAGATCATCATCCCCTGGTTCGGCATTGCGGCCAAGTGGCTCATCATCGGTCGGTATCGCGAGGGCGTGTACCCGATGTGGGGACCGTATCATACGCGGTGGTGGATGGTTCAGAAGATCGTCATGGTCTGCGGGATGGGCATCTTCGACATCAGCGACAAGGGCCGTATCCTATATCACCGGCTGATGGGCGCCAAGATCGGCCGTGACGTGCAGATCAGCGACGTCATTCTCGGAGAGTGGGATCTTCTGGACATCCGGGATGGAGCCCGTCTGGAACGCTGTCACTGTCGACCCTTCGCCGCAGAGGAGAACTCGTCCATGTATCTCGGCCGGATCGTCATCGGCGAGCGGGCCTCCGTCGGACTCATGTCTGTCCTTGCGCCCGGGACCGAGGTGCTTCCGGATACGCGCATCGGAGCAAACTCTTCCAGCTGGGAGCAGGCCGATTCGTGGTCCGGCTCCACTCCCGGCCCGGCCGGCACGTGGCCCGACGTCGAAGCCGGAGCGGAGACGGCGCCGCCCATCCCGGAGCCCCACTGGTTGCTCACGCTGCTGCTGACGATGCCCATTTACCTGATCGGCTGGTTCATCTCGATGCTCCCCTGGCTGGTGGTCCTCATCGGCATGCTATACCAGCCGCCGAAACGGAGTACCATCCCGGTCCGCGTCATCGCAGATTACTACCAGAGCAGCCCGGCCATCGCGTACAACTACCTATCCGACGGCAGCAGCGTCGCCTTCTCCCCGCTGCTCTTCTTCCTCTTCGCCGTCGGCGTCCGTGCCATCACCCGGGCCATCGCCGGCGACCTGCCCACCAAATCCGCCGAGATCCGGAGCTCGCTTCACGCATGGCGAATCACCCTGATCCGAACCCTCTTCCCCGAGAAGCAGCTGACGGCTCTGAACGATATGCTCGGTCATCATAACGAGGCCCGCTCCGGCGTCCTCCGAATGCTGGGAGCCCGTGTCGGTCGTCGTGTCTGCTGGCCGACTGTTGGGCCCGTGGTGCGAGATTACCACCTCGTTGATATCGGCGACGATGTCACCTTTGGCGAGAGTTGTTTTCTGGAAACGTACGAAGATGGGGATTCCGGAGTCATTACCATCGGAAACGGGGCCGTCATCTCCGATCACGTCTGCATCATGCCCGGAGTCTCCGTCGGCGAGCGAACCACCCTCGGCTTCGGCACTCTGACCCGCCGCGGACGCCATTACCAGTCCGGCAAGGCCTTCATCGGCTGCCGAGCCGGAGACGCGGCCCGCTCTCATAGCGTCGGAGGCGGCATCCTGTGGCCGGTCCCGGATGGTTTCGGCCGGCTCCGTCACGCCGATAGCGCCGAGACGCTCGTGCCGTCTAACACGACGACTCCCATCGGAAGCATCCCCTCATCTTCCCGCTCGTCTGTCACGCCCGAGAACTCGCCCTACAACCGAGCCGTTTACATGAACGATGCGTCGTACCGCGTTCTGTCGCCCACCATGACGCTCATCTTCTCCTTTTCCATGACGCTCTTCACCACCTTTTACTGGAATGTCGCCGCTCTGTCTTCCATGAAGCTCGCCTGCCGCTTCTTCGTGCAGTTCTTCTTGGGAATTGACAGCGCGTACGATATTCTCGTCATCTTCGGCCTCGACTTCGCCTGCTCCATGGTCCTCCTCACCACCTTTTCCGTCTTGGCTCTCGGCGCCGTCATCCTCTCCAAGAGGCTTCTCATCGGCAAATACGAGCCGGGCGTCTACGACTGGGACAAGTCGCCCATGTGTCAGCGCTGGCAGCTGCTGACGGCCATCGAGAAGATCACCCGCCGCTGCTATGTCGACAAGGGAATCCTGAGCATGCTGACGGGCACTCACTGGCTCGTCCTCTATTACCGTGCCCTCGGCGTCAAGATCGGAAAGGACTGCTCGCTCTTCGCCAACGGCTATCCTAGCCTGCTCATCACTGCCGCCGATCTGGTCGAGATTGGTGACCGTGTTGTTCTCGACGACGTCGGTCTCATCTCCCACATGGATAGGAGAGGCAGCGTGCGTCTGGGTCGCATCAAGATCGGTCACCGCTGCGTGTTACGCACGGGGAGCAACATCCTCTACGGCGCCGAGATGAAAGATGAGAGCTGCCTGCTTGAGCATACGCTTGTTCTCCCGGGCGAGGTCGTCAAGGAGAAATGGACCATGCAGCGTCGTCCGGCCGAGCGGTTCTACGGTTCCCGCAAAGGGACGTAGATGCTGGCCTGATGGAGATGGAGAATAAGGGGAAGATGCTATCGCACGACCCCTGTAATGTTTCTTTCCTTTGGGAGGCACGTCATGGGCTGCAAAGAGAGTGCTGGATTCAGAGCGTCGAGGGTCAAGAGCGGGCGTTGTGTCGGGTGGCGGCTTCATAAGTCGGAGAGAACTGGCTGGGTATACCAAGATGTAATACTCTTAGGATGGATTGCTTTGCTTTGCCAGCCAATGTAGGATTATCCTACCTCTTGCGTATTGTAATACTACATGTACGATGGAGACACCAGCAATGGGCCTATGTAGGCATTCCTACATGTATGGCATTACATGCAATGTCGTCGATGGCACACACTTGTTCAATTCCATGTATTTCTGCCTAGACGCCAGGGTCAGCCTTCAATGGCAATAACTGCCGAATTCAAAGCAGAACATCACTTTATCGACGGATCATAACAGCAGGAACAGAAGTTATCAGCGCAACCACCAATGTTAATCTCATAACCCCGACACGACGTATCGCACGACCCCTGAAAATCGACACCACATCTCCGCACAGTATCGACGCCGTCGTGGAGCCGATAGAGACGCAAAGCCGCGACGCAGACGTCCCACGGCCTGGGCGGGATATCCAGGTCCAGGCCCGGCAAGCCCGTGTCTTTTAGGAACATGGTTGTGACTTCGGTTGTCTTCATGAGGAATTCGAAGTCGTGGCTTTGGGATCGAGGTATTAGTGATCTTGCGTCGTCGGATCTTCTGTCTAGTTGGGCGTTTGCTGTTGCCAAGAGCAAGACGCTGGAGATGGTGGCGAGGAGCATCTTGGTGGATGGACTGGAGGTAAGAGAGGAAGACGTGAAGCAGAGCTTCTGAAGATGTGCTGCTCCCATTACATATATAGGGTCTCTTGCATGTAGTATCTCTTCATGTCACGTCCTGACGGCGATTACATGGAGCGGAATTCGATGTCCACGAATGGACTTTTGCTCCTGCAACTCTAGATTGAACTTAACTTACAATACGAGCAACTCTGTGGAAGGCTATCGCTCGCTGCAACTCGGATTACTGCTAAGTGGTCAGCTTGCCCATGCCGACGATCGTGCAGATCTACAGATTTTTATCGCCGATGATGTTCGCGCTCCACCGCTGTCTAACTCTGTTCAAGAAGCTCAGGAGACCGGTAGCTCTACTTCTTTTCTTCATCTGGAGGTTACCACCACCTCCAGCTACGATATCTGAAGTGGGCGTACCAAGAGTCTGGAGAAGATTGAACACATCAATACCATTAGATAACGTTCTCATTATGTATATAGCTCTTTCGACAGGATGCTAACGTATTCTTCATCTGTCTCCATCTTCGACCAGGGAGGATCGCAACTGGTAAAAGCTCGACGTCCAAGTCGCCCGCCAGTACATGTAAATCCGCCATCGCAAAGCTCTCATCCCCAGGTACCCAAAGATGAGCTACGACGATCCCAAAATACCAGTTCACGAAGCTTAGCTGGCACAGAGAGCAAGCAAAACGTCCCAGTCCCAATACTCAAGTTTGACGTTTCCGTCTTCTGGGTTCATTCTTCGAGAGAGCATTCTCAGAGATATCTTGACATGGAGAGACTTGATGTCGTCTTCCTCGTCATGCTACTCTCCGGATTCGATTGGGTTGTGGGATGAAATGACGGAGGAGGGACTGCCGCATCGACTCTTTGGTGCTTGCAGTGTTTCCGCTTCGACTTGCAGACCGGGAGAGCACAGGGGTGGTGACGCTGTCGACTCACTTTAGCTTGGATGGTCTCGTCTCTTGGTCACGAACGAGAGACCGGAGACGAATAGGATGGTAGTGTTCGTGGTAAACGACACAATTTTCTGGATATCAAAGGTCCTTAAGTGGTGATGGTGGTGTTGATGACATCGACCTCCATGTAGACTTATCTGCTTTCGTCTGTAGGTGGCAGAGGCAGAATCCTCACATGTCAAAATTGTGTTTTTGGTATATGAATCGATCTTTTGAGGTCCGTGAATTTGATGGCCTTGATAACCGTGATATATGAGTCGATCATCTGAGGCGTGTTTACAGAGGTCGCCTGGGGTAGCAGGCCCATAGAACAGACGCAAATGCAAGAGTCGCGAGACGCAGGATGTATGAGCCGATTCTTCCAACTTTCTCATCCGGATTCCGTGTCCAGGGTATAGGTGTGGGTGTATATGACCAGTCCCGTCACCCAGTCGTTTGAAGAGATCGTGACAATGTCAGAGAGGCGGCTTATGATCTCGTCGTTCGGATTCAAGAACTCCTCGTGGAAGTGAAAGTCTTGAAACTCCGAGCGGCCACCCTTGAGGATGCCAATGCCAGACACACGTCCAGATAAGGTCCAGAAGATGCGCATGGTAGGCTCGGCGCCCGAAACCCGTGGTGGAATACAGGCAGATTGTCACTAACGTCATGATGGCCGTGATGTTCCCGTCAAAACTGTGAGCCGCGGACCTCTTCCATGACACAGCTGGCTTCAAATCCGCTGGATCAGAGAGGAAGCACGAGAACCATAGGGCGAGTCGAAGATGGACTGACGAAACCGACAAGACAAGCCGATGTCGAGGATGAGCGAAACCGAAAATATCTTACTCGCTCCGACAGCGGAAGGACTTCGACCATCTTCATCATGACCGCCTCTCCCATCATCCATCTTCTTGCGCAGGATGGAAATGCTGCCGTCCGCCAAGCCAAAGCCAGGGTGATATCGCCAGTCGTTCCAGGAGAGCAGTACTGACATGTAACCCTCCTCCGTCTCTTCTCCAGCAGACGACCATGTTCCCAAGTGAGAAGAGGCTGCTGTAAACGCCCGCATTCCCGCTGGTTGCTCCTGATCACGTCTGGCGCTGTACTCAGCAGCCGGACCGACAATGTGGAGATCTTGGAGCAGTTGTCCGCCCCCGTCGTCATACGACGAGGGTGACACGGGAACCGACAGTCGTCGACCCCCGGATCGAGACTGAGAAGAATTGGCCGAGGTTCTCCATGCCCCTGTGTTCGGGAGCTTGACGGTAACGCTAGTTTCGTAAGGAGGCTTGCGAGTCCGTGAGCGTGTCATAGAGCTTAAGGTCCAGATCCCGGCGGGGATCCAATGACAGTGTTTATGCCGTCGCCATCATCCTGCTTCCAGTAGCTGTTGGAGCATCTAGAGGATGCATCCTCCTCAGCAAAGATGCACATTTATGATGCCATCGAAAGTGGATCAGCTCCATGTCCCCCTCGAAGACGGTCCCTCCGGAAAGATAGCGGATGCCCGTCGCAGATGTGAGAATTGCCGATGGGAACCAAGTCAAGATCGGAAGGGAAACAAAAGTTGAGCCAGCCCTACGTCGAGGGAAGCAGATCAAGGCAGCCGCTCAAACCAGCCCACCGCCCAAGACAGCCCGTAAAGCGACGGTGAAGAGGTCGAGGCCGTTATTGAGCGACGAGGTTCGCTGGTTCTGCGGGTAGGGCGACGATGTGGAAGAGACGACCGTGACGGAGAGCGTGGACTGTAGACAAGAAGATGACGGCGGGTGATGCAGCGAGAGGCTGAAAGATGGAAGGCGCCTCGGTGAGATGGGTGCTGTGATTCCCATCCTGGTCCATCAATAGCCAGAAATTCATGGCCCTCGTCACCCGTGAACTCAGTAGTGTCGGTTGTCGAGCGTCAGGAGGCCGAAGCCAGCCATCTCCCGCTTCCCCCTGAGCCAGCAGCCATAGAACCCTCCAATGCATCGCATCCCTCCTTGTGTCGTCCACTCCGGCACCCTGGTTGCTTCCAGGCCATTCTCGACGATATTGGCCTTCGTCGTTGTCTGCATCACCAGTCTGGTGGTCCCATGTTGTGGGCGCTTTGCTGTAAGTGAGCGCCTGAGGAAGCAGACAGGTGAGGGGAGAAGACGGGATTTATATAATGATTACGGAGGAGGGAGTAGACGAGAATCAAGGGATGGCTTTTTCCCGTTTCCGAGGGGGGGCGAGTTTTCCTGTTTGTTGTCCGACGGTGTGTGACGTTGGGATGTTGGTGCTGTGACAGCAGCTTCCTTGCTGGGGTGGTGCAAGTTGACGATGAGCCGTGACCTATAGATAGCCGGTGTCATGAGAGAATGGAAGAGATGACAGCCGTCTGTATTGCCGATTTGATATGTCGATACTCACCGTAACAAGTTCATCGTCCACGACTCCTCGCCGAGTCCCCCAGACCAACAAACACCACAGCCAGTCATCCAACAACACAACCCAAGCACACGCCACTCACCCAAGCCCAACCTCGCTCCTCGTCACACCTCGCCTCATCGTCACCCGCCGAGAAACCACCGACGATAACCATGCAATCAAACGGAAACGCACAGAACACCGGGTGTAATATCCGCCAATAAACCAGCCCGAGGAAAGCACGACATCCACCGTCACAGGCGAGAACAGCAGAGCAAGACTACAATGGCAAACCTGTAACGTCGCAGTCCAGCAGCCGACGTCGTGTCACCTTTACGCTGGGTGACCTGTTTCCAAGGAGGCTATGCTCGTGAAGCCGGATGCCTGCACATGACCGGCAAGCAGGACGGGCGAGAAAAATGCTCGACGAGGAGGCTTCCAAGTGTAGTCATCGGTTCTGACGAGAGCGGCTCGAGGCTCATGATGCTGGCGACTGGCTGGAGCACGAGTCGTCAAGTCGGTCATCTTCCGCTGAGCCGGTGGCACACAATGGTGGCCTGGCAGTCGTTGACTCCATCATCGGTATCAATGACGTCTGCCAGATAGTCGGAGTCATGACGATAGCGACAGCTCAAGCGAGAGGAGCTTCGACAGATAGCTCAACCGACTGTCACGAGAGTCGTGGATGGCTGACGAATCTACGGACTAATCATTCCTTCGGGTTTCATCTTTCTCCACATCCGTCGTCGGAAAACCCCAATCTTCACTCTTCCATCCATTTCCCTCACCATGGCCTCCAAAGTCTTCATCGTCACCGGCGCAAGCAAAGGCATCGGCCTCGCCGTCGCAAAGCACCTTCTCAGCCAATCCTACAAGGTCGTCGTCGCCGCCCGATCCGAGGAACCGCTGCGGGCGCTGCGCGAGTCGCATCCCTCCCACGTCGATTATGTCGCCGGTGATATGACCAGCCCTCACGTACGAATACGTCTTGCGTATCTTCATCAGAAGCTCTTGATTGACTGACTATTCAACTTAGATGGCTAGCGAACTAGCCAACCGCGCCGTTCGATCCTTCGGCGGCATCGACGGCATCATCCTCAGCCATGGTGTGCTGAACCCTCGTCGCGTCGAAGACTCAACCATGGACGAGTGGAAGCACCTCTACGACGTCAACGTCTTTAGCTGCTTGGCCATGGTATGTATACGCAATTCTCACAGCAGACTTGCGAAGTTGACGACAAGCAGGCCAAGGCTGGTATGGCGGAGCTGCGCAAGTCCAAGGGTTGTCTCGTCTGGATCTCCTCAGGCGCCGCAAACAAGCCTTACGCGGCCTGGGGGGCGTATGGCTCGTCCAAAGCCGCCCTCAACGCCATCTCTGCCCATGTGGCAGTCGAGGAGCCCGACGTGACGAGCGTCTCCATCAGCCCGGGCAGGGTAGACACAGGCATGCAGTCCGAACTGCGCGAGGCCGGCAAAGACATCATGAACAAGGCGCAATATGACAACTTTGTAGAGGCTTTTCAACAGGGAACATTACTAAAACCCGAGCAGCCGGGTAACGTCATTGCCAGGCTCGCCGCTCATCCACGCAAGGACCTCAGCGGCAAGTCTCTGAAGTATGTGGGCGTCGACGCGCTGCAAATTGTGGAATGGACTGCTGACGACATCACAGCTGGAATAGCCCTGAGCTAGGCGAGTATCAGGATTGACGGGGTGTTTGGATACCTGTTGTTTGCGATAGAGTCAGCCTTTGTGCCATCATAAAACAGGCATCATGAATAGAAAACAATGGGCTGCATGTCAGTCGAAAGATGAAAAGCTCTTATGTTGCTCCACATGCGTGATTCGGTATTAGCATGGAATAAGTCGTATCATCACGCAGCTATAAACATGTAACAAGGAAAGACGACGCCATCTCACCTTTCAAGCAGGGCGGAGAAAGAATTCGGGCTGTCAGCCGTCCATTAGCGAGTTCCTGCGGCAGATGATAAACGTATTCCAATCGTAGACGAGGCTCAGGCTATCGAGAAAAGGTTTTCCATCATGGAAGATCGGTATTTGATAGCACCAGATAGCGAGTAGACATCACAGCGCGTCGACGGGCAGGATCGTTGCCTGCAAATACTTACCGCCATACCATGCCATTGTCACTCATCGACCGACATTGTGCTGCGTCTTCACAAAGGGGGTCAGCTTAAATCCTTGCAATGCGCGAGAAAGAGCAGACAAAAAGGGTAGAAAACAAAGGATTCAGAGGGTCTGTTTGGCATAAGACGTGTCTATCACCACGGAAGGCAAGCCTCCTCAGACTGGGGCGACAACATATCTCATCATCGAAGGGATAGCTGCGGGCGCTGGAGAGAGGAGTCGCTTACCTGGTGGTTGTGCAGCAGCTTGCGAGGCGAAGCAGTGAAGAGAGAAGGAGGATTTTGGCGAGAGAAAAGTTGGCTAAAAATTCTTCCTCATTCTTATCTTATCTTATCTTGTGACTCAAGATAGCTCCGCACCACGTGACTCCCCCTCGCTGCTCTTCAGCAAGTCTGAGCTAATTGCTGCGATGAGACAGACCTAGGGATGAAGAAACTCTCAGCATCCGGTAGTACAGGTACGATTCAAGCTCTGGAGACACCGGCAGAAAGCAGCTCGCTGCAGGTAGAGAGACCTCAAGTCGGGCACTAATAGGGCTAGCGTCTGTCGGAACACAGCCTCAGCGAACATCAAGGGTCGGGGAACCGTACTTCGCACATATGTAGGGAGTAGGTAATCTCGGAGAATATCTCGGGGAAATCTCAACCTTTTCAAGAGTCCGAGTTCTATCAGAGGCTCTTGGCCGGACTCCGACTGTGACACCGTCACACGATACTGAGGAGCTGAAGTCTCTGCCAACGATGGACATCTCGGAGCTGGATGCCGACTCGGCTCGGGTCATGATTGGGCTCCTCAAGCTAGACATAGAGGAGATGAGGAAAACGTCCAAGGGCAAGCATCGACGAGGAGAGTCCCCGGACTCGGAGATAGCTATTCGAACTCTCGAGGCGGAGCTCGAGTCTCTGCAGACGATTGTGGAGGACCGGTCCTTTTCCATGAGCATTGCCCGGGCCATTAGCACCGATGCCCATGTCATACAACGGGATCGGCTGGAAGACGCCGAGGCATACAACTTGGAAATTGCACCAGATCATCGCTTGCAGGCTACAACCCCGGGCGACTTGGGGGAATCAGCAGACTCCGAGTCGCAAACCCATGAACCGGACGATGAACTCCTCCGGAAGCTCGAGGCCCTCTACGTTGGCTTTCCGGGAGAAGACGAGCTTGACGAAGCCGAGTCGTCATCCTGGGCCACCATGCGCAACCGGCCAAAGACGCCCCAGCCCACGGCCGTCTGCACAAGCTGCGGCGACCGCCGAATCTTCTACGACGTTGCTCGCTGCCCCTGCAAGCACGAGTACTGTCGCGAGTGTCTAGCGAGCCTCTTCCAGACCTCAATGACGGACGAGTCGCTCTTTCCGCCGCGATGCTGCAACCAGCCGATCGACGTGGAACTGAATCGGGTCTTTTTACCTTCAAGCCTCGTCTACGCGTTCAAGGAGAAGAAGATTGAACTCGAGACTCCTAATAGGACCTACTGTCATGTACCGACGTGCTCTGCTTTTATCACCGTCGAACACATCAAGAGCGACATCGGCACATGCGGGCGGTGCGGGAAGCAGACGTGCGCGATATGCAAGCAAATGTCGCACCCAGGGGATTGTCCACAAGATCCCGCCATTCAAGAGCTCCTGGAAATTGCAGCCGAGAAGAAGTGGCAGCGCTGCTCTTCCTGCGCGAGAGTCATCGAGCTCTATCTCGGATGCAATCACATGAGTATGCTCTTTGTCTATTGTTCTTCGGCGCTCTGCTAACTGTAGAAGCCTGTGTGTGTGGCGCCGAGTTCTGCTACAGCTGTGGTCTTAAATGGAAGACGTGCGGCTGTGACCAATGGGACGAGGAACGCCTCTTCGCCAGGGCAACGGCCGTCGTCGACCGAGACTTTGACGCTCCAGACGATGCTCATCGAGCTCAACTGATCGAGGAGGCCGCCGACTATCTGATAGAGAACCACGAGTGCAATCACGATAGGTGGAGGGGCATCGGAGGCCACCACCGATGCGAGGAGTGCTTCCACTGGCTCCCTCAGTTCATCTACGAGTGTCGGCAATGCCGCATCCGGGCTTGCAGGCGGTGCAGGTTCAACCGTCTTTAGACTGTGAAGTGCTCCAAGGTCTTGAGGGCGAGTCTCTGCTGGATTTGTATTGGAAAAGCGTACGAATATGTTGCTTATGAGCTGAATCGGTCGAACGGATCTACGAGTAATCCATAATGTCCCCTTTTCTAAGCTGTATCTGGAGCTACCAAGCCCCGATTCCCACGCCCCAACTCATTTGCCCACACAATTCCCTTGTTGCTACCCGTATGTATTCTCGTAGGTCGTTCTCGAAGCTCGGCCCGGACCGCCGCCCAGCTGATCGGGGCGGGGATTTTCCGCACTCCGGCATCGGGGCCTCGACCCGCTCTGCCGAGAAACCTGCTCGTCGAGCTGTCTCGAGTCTCACCCAACCAAGTCAACCTCGAATCCCTGGCACAGGGTCTAGAACGGGACCAGCAGGTTCTCGGCCACGATCTGTATTATCTCTCCGCTCTCGAACCGATCTGATCCATCGAGTGAACCTTTATTGATCCTGTCGGACTGGCCTCTGCAACATATGCACATCCTCCCCAAGACATGGAGTCGAGGCCCAAGATCCAGACTGTCCACGTCTAGCATTAGACATTAAGGTATCCCATCCATCAAAACAAAGCAACCCAGAAATATCCTGTCCTACACCCTTCGCTCACAACACCCCACTCAGATCATAGTTGTATCTGCTCCAGTTGTGAGTCTCCAATATGCGATTTCCCCTTTCACCTGTCCAGATCCCTCTCGGCGGCTCGTACAGACTAAGAACCAGCAACGTCCTTAGTCCCGCGCGCTTCTCGATCAATCTGAATTCTCCTGTCGCTTGGCACATCAACTTGAAGAAGGCGCCGCGATCACTCTTCACGTCCTTGTCCAGGAGTCGCTCGGGGATACCATGTTCAACGACGCTGCCGCCGGCGAGAACGATGATGTCGTCGTAATCCGCGATGGACCTTAGCCTCTGCGTCATGGTCACTACCGTTGTGCCTGCTGCAATGCCGTCGCGGAGAGCCGTCTGCACCGCCTGATCGGCTTCTTCGTCCATGGCGTCCGTTGCCTCGTCAATGATGATGACGAGAGAGCGTTGAAGGAGCGCGCGTGCCACGCAAATCAGCTGCCGCTGGCTGACGGATAGCCTGCGCATCGGCTCGTCCAGACCGGTTGGGATGAAGCAAGACAGCCGCAGACCCTCCATCACCCTGCGCAAGTCCTCGTCCGAGTGGCTGAGTAGCGGGTCGAGCGTCCTCCGAAGGGTGCCGCTGAAAAGAGCCGGATTCGGGTCTTGTGGCACCAGCGTCACTAGCTGTCGCAGGACATCGAGTCGCAGAGAAGCCATGTTGACCCCATCCAGCTCAATGAGGCCGTCAGCCGCCTCGAGCCTGCGGACCATGGACATGGCGAGACTGGTCTTGCCAGAGCCTTTTTCTCCGACGACGGCAACGCGACGACCCCCTTGGATGTTGACGTCGATCTTTTTCAGGACACATCTCTCGTCGGGCGCGTATTGCGTCGAAAAGTCGCGGAACCGGATGCTGCCCCGTTGCGGCCAGGCGTACCACGGTTCTCGCAGCTCCCGAAGCGGCTCGGCGGGCTCCCTCTCGGCCTCGATCAACTGTTTGATGCGTGCCACCGCGTCGAAGCACTCTCGGCTCTGTGACAGAGCGTGGATAAGGTCGAGAACGTGCTCGTCGAGAGACATGGCCAGCGTCAGCCCAAGACCCGTCGCGCTGGCCCCAGCACTGCTCCAGAGCATGAGAGCCCCCGTGACCGACGAGACTGCGACGCCGACGCAGGCTATGCGAAACACCAACCACTCCTGGGCGGCTTTCAGGAGCAGCTGAATCTGGATATCTTGATCCACGAGATCGCATGTCTGATTTACAAAGGCGGCGGCTTGGCCGTAGGCTCGGATACTGACACTGCCGGAAATTGTCTCTCTGACATGCTGCAACAGTGCCGAACGCCGAGGAGTCGAAAGCTGCTTCAGATGGTTCGATAGGCTAACAAATAGCGAGCCGGCGGCAGCGCAGACCAATCCCGCGGGTATGGCTACCAGCAGAAAGGCGGGTGCCATTGCGGAGACGACACATAGAGAGACGACGAGACCAAGAATGGCGTGGACAATGCTGGAGCAGAGCGGCCCAACGTCTCGGTCCAGAAACTGGGCATCCTTGGCGTAACGGAGCGTCGTGTACGAGGCCGGATGACGGTCGAGAAAGTTGAACTTGGCAAGGAGAATGGCCGCCATTAGCCGCCGATGCAGCGCCTTGCAGGCTTCAATGGTGCCTCGCGAAACCGTCGCGTCCCGGACGAAGAGAGTGACGATGCTTGCCACGACCGCGGCAGCAAACAGGGCCATCTGGTATGTCCATTCCCCATGGGCTGTCCAGTGCTCGATCCAAAGGCTGGGCGCCAACCACGCCAGCTGCTGAACCACAAATACACAGAATAAGAGGCATCGGAAGCGCGGATTCCCCACGGATTCGAGGTACAGCCGGACTGCGGACCAACTGGCCGATTCTTGCTCCGGCGGCGTGCGACGGGCCTCGATGATCCTCTCGTGCCAGGTGGGCGCCTTGGAAAAGTTCTTGAAGACGAATTCGATCTCATTATCGTCCGGTCTCTTCGGCCGAGCCAGAGAGGCAGCGCGAACCAGGACGTTGTGCGGCAGCTGACTGGCCGTCACCAGCTGGAAGGGATGGCCCTGGAACCTGACCCTGCCGCTGGCCAGGCAGACGGCGTGATCGCAGAGCGCCATCAGGGGCTGATACCTCTGAACCGCGAGGACACTGGTCCGTCCCTCCATGAGGGGACCCCTGAAGGCCCTCAAGACCAGGTCCTCGGCGGCGGTGACGTCTAGTCCACCTAGGCAGTCGTCAACCAGCAGAAACCGGGCTCGGCTGTACAGGGCCCTAGCGAGGCCGACTCTCCATCGGTGGTCGACCGAGAGATGTTCTCCGTTGTCGCCGACTTCGGTGAGGTCCCCTCTCAGAAGCGTAGGCAATTGTGGCAGCAAATTGACGGCATCGAGAGCGGCCTTGTACCGCTCATAGTCGAATGGGAGACCAAATGTCACGTTGTCGCGGATCGTCTTGTTCTGGATCCAGGGGGGCGACGGACAGTAGGCCACTGTCGAGCACAGGCTGAAGGGATTATCGGTTGCGCGCGAGGGTTCTTCGAAACTGGACGCCTGAGGCAGATGAAGTCGTCCGTCGATCAGATCCATCTCTCCCAGCAGGGCGAGTAGGATAGAGGACTTGCCGGAGCCTTTAGGTCCGAAGAGGACGTTGAGGCCTTGCGGGACGAAGCGGATCTGAAGGCCATGGAGCTTGAATGGCGGTCTATGCTCGAGGTTGACCAAGGGAACCTGTTCATCGTGGGCACAGGCAGGGTCGGGCCATTCAAGCGTCGCACCGTCAAAGCCTATACTGTCGTCTCGTGTCGATCTTGGCTGACTATCCTTTTCCCACTCTTCCAAGAAGTTCTCGATTCTGGCGATGGATGTCGCGGCCTGGGGCACAAACGACATCATGTCCGCTGCGCGATCGAGCGACGAGCGAAGAAGGGCGAAGGCGACCATGACTGGAAAAGCGACCGAGCTGTTGAGAGCGCGGCCAGCGACGATAGTATGGCAAAAGAAGACGACGACTACGGCCAAGAAGGGCGTGGCGCAGCAAGCTGTCGTGTATGCTGACCACCAGGCGAGTTTACCCCTGAGCCGGTCGAGCTCCATCTGGCGAGTGCTATCCATGCGGTTCTCGAAGCCTGTCTCCCAGGCGTTCAGCTTGATGGTGCGGACGTTGCTCAACATGTCTATGGCCAGGTTCCCGCGAACAGCGGCAGACCGGACAGCCCGATGTCTGGCGACAACGTGTCTCTGCGACAGATAGGAGCGCAGGGGCAGAAGGGCGATGATGGAGACGAGGCCGGCGACAGAATTGAAGCCGACGATGGCGTACAGCACGCAGCCGACGATGACGACGTGGACGGGGACGGTCAGCCAGACGATGTGCAGGCGAGAGCCGATCTCGGCGACGACGGCGGCATCGACATCGACGATATCAACTATGGCGTCATCTTGGGCTGTCGGTTTCGGCAACGCGACGGCTTCTCCAGTCTTCTAGACGGAGCAGCCCGACGGTCGCTTCCACCGCAGAGTCTTTGCACAGACTTGGCTGGTCAGGATGCCCCTGAGCTTGACGCTCATCTTGTGGCCGGCCCAGTCGCGTTGGGCATTGGCGATGCGGTTGACGAGGCCGCAGACGAGCAAGCCGACGATAAGCTGCCAGGCTCCGCGCGAGCGCACCGGGTCCGATTCCATGTGGATGAGAATGCCGTGCAACAGCCAGACGGGGATGAAGAGGGTCGCGCTGGCCAGGAGGGCCCAGGAGGCCTGCGTCATGGTCTCTCTCGCCAGAAAGGAGAAGAGTCTCTTGACGAGGGGCTGAGTGGCTGACGTCGTCTGGCAAAAGGACGAGGCCAGGCGCGCGAGCTTGGGGCATTGTGCCACATGTTGTAGGTGATTGACGTCGAGAGCATTGCGATAGGCCTTGCAGAGGAGGTCTGTCATCCAAGATAGGCTCATACGCGACGCGAAGCTTGCCGTTTCCGACGCGACGGCCTCGTGATGATGGGGTCTCGAGGCGCAGGCGCGCAGAAGCAAGAGGAGTGTGAAGACGGGGAGTCGCATCAACGGCACCATCGAGTGAGGCGTGCGGGCCAGCAGATGATGATGAGCTGCCAACAAGGTGACGAGCCATTGGATGGAGTAGATGGCCATCAGATGGCGCCGCAGAACAGGCGAGATGGTCGACAGGGCGGCTGCGGCTGCGCAAAGGAGGCACAGCGCGTAGGCTGACGACAGAATCGCGGCCAGCAGTTGGGCCTGATGATGGCGCGACCCTTGGGCGAGCGATGCGACGGCGACCAAGACATCGACGGCCAGGGCAATGGCCTCGATCGAGGTTAAGGCGAGAGGCGCGCGCGCAGAAGCTGCTCGAGGCTCATCTTGATGATGTCGGGCGCGGCGGGCGCGAGAGACGATTCGGGAGGCCAGGTGAGCGGCAGACAAGAGGCAGACGATGGCAGGGCCTGCGATGGCGGCCTGGCAATGCATCGCCATGGTGGATAAGAGCTGCGACAGCCGGGGTTAGTTTTGCGATGCCATGGCGATGACTGCGCCCACCTCGTCCTCCAGAGCCTCGTCGGTGATGTTGGAAAACAGGATGCGATGGGCTAAATAGAGATGGGAAGAGATGGGTCGCGATGCTGGATTTTGGAAGGGTTTGTGATGTTGTGAATCGCGTCTCGTGGATAGAGGTGATGAATCTTGACGAGGTTGATGACGAGGAGAGGCACGGGTGATGAGAACTACCCTATGCTTGTGTGATGTTTGGAAACGGTGCCTGGTCGCGTTTGTGTATCGATGAAGAGTCTGCAATGCGAATATGAACGAGGCGGACGAAATGGTGATGAAAGAGACGATGCGCGAGGCGGAGCGCGAAGCGGGGAAAACGTGCGTGGGGTATATAAGGCAGAATAAAAGCGATCAAGATTGTGGAGTTGGATCTCCCATGCGGACTAATTTCTTGCCTTTTACCAGAGATTACCGTGGGATGACCAAACTAGCTCCACTAACCCAATCTTTGGAACCACTTCGAATCCTGATTCTTTTTTTCTTTTTCTTTTTCTATCAGCTTTCGAATCTGCAGTGTTTTGCTAGATGATGGATGAGATATTGCTGCTACTATTCTTTGTTACTTGCTAATCATTGGAGATTGGTCTGCCGTTGCTTCTCCCAGGCCGACACTCCTGCTCGCGGATTACGCAGCCCAACCCTCAAGGCTTCTTAATCTCAACCATCATCTTCCCCTTATGTCCACCCTCAAACAGACGGATGAGAGCTTCCTCAGCCGCAGCCAACCCACCGGGAACCACCGTCGTGGCCTGCTTCAAGCGACCTTCCGAAACCCAGCCGGCCAACTCCTTGATAGCTTGCGGGTACTCATCCTTGTAATCGGAGACGATGAAGCCCTGAATGCGGATGCGCAGGCCGATGACGTTGAAGAAGTTTCGCGGGCCTCTGGGGTCGAGCGAATTGTACTGGCTTATCTGGCCGCACTCAACGAAGCGGGCGTGTCTGTTGGCGCGGTCGAGACACATTTCCAGCGTTTCGCCGCCAACTGTAGATGGAGTTAGGACGAGGTTTCTTGAGGGTATGGGTGGGGGACTACCGTTGTCGAAGTAGACGTCGATTCCGGGCTTGGTTGCTTCTCGAAAGCGGGCTTCAAAGTCAGCAGCCTTGTAGTCAACAGCGTCATCAAAGCCCAACTCGTCCGTCAACCAACGACACTTCTCCTCCCCGCCGCAAACACCCACGACTCTCGCGCCCCTGATTTTAGCAATCTGTCCCGCAATACTACCCGTAGCACCGGACGCGGCAGAGACGACGACGAGTTCACCTGGCTGCGGGTCGCCGATGCGGGTGATGCCCACCCAGGCGGTGATGCCGGTCATGCCGAGGACGGAGAGGAGGAGCTGCGGGTCGGTGACGCCGTTGAAGTGAGAGGCGGGGGTGAATTTGCCTTCGGGGAGGATGGCGTGTTGGGTCCAGCCTGTTTCGGCGGTTATGATGTCCCCTGGGGTTGCGAGGGGGGATCTGGAGGCGAGGACGCGGGAGGTTGTTGTTCCGCGCATTACGGAGCCGAGTTTGAGCTCTGGGAAGTAGGAATCTCCTTCTGGATTGGATTATTAGAGGGATGGCTTTGGTGGTTGGTTGGTTGGGGAGGGGGTTTAAACGGACCGTTCATCCAGAGGCGCATTGCTGGGTCGAGGGAGAGGTAGAGTGTTTCGACGAAGATGTGGCTTTCTTTGAGGTCTTCTTCTGATGCCGTGGGGTGTTGCCTAAACTCGAGCGTTTTTCCCGGAACGGCGTGGCCGTGTGGGCGCTCGGCGAGGATGACGGAGAGGTTCATCTTTGGGAGATCCATGGTTGTGGCGATGCTGGTGTGAAGGATAGAGAGTCTGGTGGGAGAATGATGGGGAGGGGTAGTGAGGGGAATGGATGGCTTGAAGAATCCCTGCTTGCCTCGGCTACGGTCCCGGTCGGGTGTGCTAGCGGGAAGAATCACCTATCATGACGGCAGTGCGATGTGACGCCGTGTTACGAACAGCTTCCCGTGAGAGGCGGGCTGTTCAATAAGCGTGTTGTTCACGGTGACACTTGCAAACAACCCGAGTCAAAGCTCGGCGTTTGCTGGAGGATGGATGGTTTCAGGGTGTTGAAAGGGGAGAGGAGGTTTTGCGTAACGGGCGGGATGGGTTTCGTGTTTCGGGGTGGGTTGTGAGATGGAGGTTGGTTTCCTGTCACGGGTTGAGGACGGTGAGCTGTGAGTTGGAGTTGGTTTTCTTGTGTGGTTTTGGATGGGGGGTTTGGTGGTGGGCTGTGATTTGGGGTGTTTGTTTGGTTGTGGTGTGAATCGTGTTGTCAATGGGAGGGAGGTTTGCTTTCTGATGTTCACTGCTTTTACGGCCTGTATATAAGAGCTGGTGAGGCCATCCATTCTAAGTCTGCCCACTCCTCAACCTCATTCACGCAAAGATAGACGCAGCATCACCTCAGTCACCTCACCAAGTCTCAACAACACGCCTTCAACCAACCACACCAACACACACACTGCCAAGCCGCAACACACATACACACACACACACACACTACGAGGCCGCAACAAGACCGCAGCAATGTGCAGCAGCTGCGCAACCTTCTACCTCTGCAGGTTCTGCAACGCCCGCGTCCTCATCTCGACATCCTCGCCGGAGCCTTGCATCGTCGCGCTGCAGCTCAACCCGCGACGACCGGTGCTTGGGTCGTGTGGTCGGCCGGTTTGGACGGAGTGGGTCATGCTGGATGTGCCGCGGCCGAATCATCCTTGCCCGTCTTGCCCGAGGCGCAAGGGGCCTCGTCTTTGAGGGGAGATTGGGGGATGGTCCGGATGGGATGGGATTGGGAATGGGGAGTTGGATAGGGGGTGGGAGAGTTGTGGGATGATGATGTTGATGGGAGTCTCGTGTTGATGAGATGAATGACTTGTTATGCTGAGAAAGTATATAGCTTTTCATGCAAATACCCCGTCTACACAAGTGTACACTGCCATGTCCGTCTATACCCCGTCTGTACATGTAATAAATCCCATTCCCGTCTATACCCCCCTTTTGATAGACTGCTCATAGCGTCCAATCCTCTCAACGTCGGACCTGACGGATTCCTGCCTATACTGTTGAAGGTAACTATCTATATAACCCTTGCTCCTAGTGCCCCGATAAATAGACGTCAACTTAAGCCGAGCCCTATTCAAACAGCCGCCAGCCCTCTTGTCATCCAAGACGGGCAACGCTATCCTGTCAGGGATATCAACATCACAAACAAGCACCGTCTCATCATCATCCGACCGCACATCACAGATGTTGTGATCGTCAGGGGAATCGAATTCAGACGTGGGCGATACGCGAGCCTTGATTTTGATCGTCCCGCGGCCCTGGTCGTCGACGAGGAAGGAGATGGGATAGTTGTAGAAATCGCCCGTGTCTATTTTTGGGCGACAGGATCGAGCGTGGAGGCGTGAGTAGGATGGGTCCCATATTTCGGTTGAGACTTGGCCTGTTTGTCTGTCGATTTGTAGTTCGGCTAGGACGGAGCGTGAGGTGACGACGAGGGGGTGGGTGAGGAGGAGGAGGAGGGTGGCGAGTGGCTTCATGGTGAGTAAGTGAGTGATGACGACGACGATGATGATGATGATGATGATGATGATGATGAGATGGCTGTGGTTCTGAGGGCGCTCAACTCTGCCAAGCTTGAGCCGGGAGAGACGATTCCCGACTTTATGCGAGAGCCAGAGATACGCTGATTCTCTCTCCTGTTGCTTCTCACGTGTTTTCCCTTTCTATGTTGGTCCGTACAAAGTAAGATGCCGGATGACGGCGGCTGACGGCGGGCGGTGCAGGGTAAGTCAGCCCCGAAGCCGAAGGGCGATGCCTCGTGGGCTTATAACGAGGCGCAAGCCACGAGATGGATACCTTGTAGGCAGCGATATTGTACGGAAATATATTGGCTTTGTGATGTGTCTTTTTTTCTGCGACGGCAGGGCTGAGTCGGTGGTAGGACGAAGACGAAGATAGACATGGGGGTGATGTGATGATGGGGCGTATGTAATCGCTTCCATCTATGACGATCAGATGAGGCGGGGAAGAGCCGATATAACAAGCCACCACCTACCACCTGGCCATCTCCTCTCCCCATCAGCAACAGAGTCTTGGGCCCGTCATCTTCAACCAACACCACCAACACTCGCCACCAACATCCTTGACCAGCAGCAATCTTCTTCTTCTTCACCAGCAACCAGCAGTCTTCTTCACCACCAGCAGTCTTCTTCACCACCAGCA
>NJES01000275.1:0-23240 GCA_002591395.1 Ophiocordyceps camponoti-rufipedis | reverse complement strand
GGTTATGGGGAGGAGAGCTGAGAGGGAGGATGATGGGGGTGGAGAGAGAATAGTGAAGTTAGAGGAGGCGGGTGAGGCGGAGGAGATGAAGAGCCCTGTATAAAGAGATGCTGCTGTCCTCTTCTCATCGATGGAACTGGACGATGCGGTTCTTCTCATCGATGAAGCCGGACGAGACGGCTGATATATATATATATATATATATAGTTGGATCTAGCCAGCCCACAGCCACCAGCTCCCCAGACTCCGTACGCCCAGTCACGGCTCGATATCCATCACTTACAGCGCTTCTCCACCACGCCCGCGCCATTCTCCTCATACTCCTTCCTGGAAATCCACATCTGATGAAAAGTCCCCAGGCTGGCGAGGATGCTGCCGCCGATCCACGCGCCGAAGCGCCTCTCCGTCGTCAGCCCCGCCGCGTGCAGCTTCACCTTGAGCCCGGGGTACATGGCCGTCAGCTCGTTGTTCAGGCGATCGTTGAAGCCGTTGATGAGGCTGGTGCTGCCCGTGACGACCACGTTGGCTAGGAGGTTGCCGCGGAGGTCGACGTCGACGGCTGCCAGGGCGGCGCGGACCAGCTCGGGGATCGTCTGGGCTTTCGTGAGGGGTTCGGGGATGGGGTAGCCGGCTGCTTCGTCCCACATGCCCTCGCTGACGCGGAAGCGTTGCTCGCGCCACATCTGGTTGTAGCCGTCGGGCATCTCGAAGACGCGTCCTGGTTGGGAGCGGACGTAGTCTTCGTTTCCCGGTGCGGCGTAACGGTTGGGACCGCGCCAGACCTCGACGACGGATTCTTTAAACTCGGTCAGGACGCGCTCCTCTTCGTAAACGCGGAACGAGTCGCTAATGGCAAAGGGCCATTTCCGAGGTCGAGCCTGAGCAGGCATGCCCGCGTCGACGGCCGTCTTGTTTTCCACCATGTAGGTGGGCACCAGGTTGACCTTTGGCTCCGACGATTCCCACAGGCTGCGCACCTGCGACGAGAGCCAGAGGCCTCCGACGGGGGATCGCTGGATGGATCGCTTGAGGACCATTCCGTCGTGAACGGCGGTGACGGACGTGTTTGAGCCGCCGACGTCGACGACGAGGGCGGTGGCTTTGCCGGCGGCGAAGGCGGCCAGGACGGGGGTGCGGCTGATCCAGAAGGCGGGACAGCCCCAGGTTTCCATGATGATTTCGATGGCTTTTTCGCGGGCTTTGGGCGTGTTCCACGGTGCTTCTGTCATGAGGAGCGGGTTCTCTTGCAGTGGTTTCTCGTCGGTTGGGGGCTGGTCGTCGGCTTCGTCCATGGCGACGTCGCCTTCTGTATCCTTGACGTCGTCGTTGAGGCCGTTTCTTGAGGGGGGCGTGGGCCGTTCCGGTTGGAGTCTCTTGATGAGCATATGCTCCCAGATATTGCCGGCCGTGTCCCAATCCTCGACGACGCTGTCGCGGTTCATGTAGTTGCGGACCTCGAGGTCAGCGCGCGGGATGAGACACTCATCGCCAAAGACGTCACGACCATTCTCCCCATCGCCTCCAATGCGTCCGTAGAAGGAAGGGAGGATCGACTTGGGCACATCCTCGCCTGCGAAGCCCGCGCGCGTGTGGTAGTAGCCCGGGTCGAGGACGAGGGCGGAAACCTCATCTGCAGCGGGCGTCAGCGCGAGAGCAGGAGACGGGATGGAGACGGGGGAACAAGGCACGTACCGCCGCCATAGATGTCTGTGGGTTGCGCCGATGTTGGCAGGGGCTGTTGCGCCATTATGGCTGATGGGGGTGAAGTTTCTGTCGCGGGCGAGGCGCGACGATGCTGGCAGAGTCTCTATCGTGGAGGATTATGCTGCTTAGTCAAGTGGCATTGATGTGCACTGCTGCCTCAGCCTCGAATCAGTCGGTCGATTTTGTTGATGCGGAGCTGTAAGGAGCAATGCGGCTTGCGACCGGTGCGAGGACAAGGACTGATGATGGTCATGACATGCGAAGTGCATGGGAGATGATGGTAGGGCCAGCCGACTGATGGATGAGATGTGGTCCTCGGGGTATACCGATATATTGAAGTATAACAGCCGATCTTCCAACACAAGGCACTTTGGCCGAGTGGTTAAGGCGATGGCCTGCTACTGAGCTCACAGGTCGCTGAGACCCTCTTCGAGGACTGGCACCGCTTGTAGTCAGCCATTGGGTTCGCCCGCGCAGGTTCGAATCCTGCAGGTGTCGTATCACCCCGATGATTCTTTTTTTATGTCAGCAGGACTTAGAAGAGAGTGAGAGAGTTAGAGACCTCTTGAACCAATTGCGCGAAACTTATAGATAGATAGCTGTCGGTTGCCAAGTGTGACTGACTGACTGAACACGACTGTTGGTTAATGATTCGTTTCGTCTTGCACGCACGCAGCTCTCACAACCCGCTCATCTCACAATACGAGTCTTCATAGCAATTACATCATGCAACACAATCGCAGGCATCCACCCTCGTGAGCCATCATCTCCGTCCCGGTGCCTGGAAGCCTTACTTTTATTAGACTTACGAGAATTCCAGTGGCAGGCACCAGCTCCATGCACTCCCTCGCACAACACCAACCCTGCCCGCATAACCCACCGTAGAAAATCCGCAATCCGTCCATCTCCCAGCCCCCCCATATCAGGCGGGACCCGACGGGGGCAGCGCGTGCCGCGTTCCAGGCGCGGGCGGACCGTGCCATTGTCTCGGGAGTGGCTAGTTGGTGTATTATGTATGTTGACGATGGATGAGTGGTGGTGGTGTAGAGGATGGAAGGCGGTTTCTTGACTGTTTCTTTTGCCTTTGGTGGTTTGTTTGGGTGAGGGATGGATGGATGGTGGGATGGGTGTTTTGCTTCTTTGCGGGAGCTTATCTTGATGGATGGAGGGAGGGCCTTGTTGCTTGCTGGCTTGAGTTTCGGGTGCTTCGTGAGGAGACTCCCACCTCCTCACTCCCTTAACCTCCATACCAACGTTCTCGCCAGGGGCTGGGATCCCCAGTCCAATGGCACACATACATATCAACCTCATCCCCCCCCCCCCTTTCACACCCCCCCTTTGAGTAAAGCACCCAACAGCCAGCCATGTACGCAACCCATCTCCTCAGCCTGCTCGCAGCAGCAGCAGCAGCAGCCACGGCGCAAGAATACCCGCTGGCCAACGGCTGCAGCGGCGGGGAGGCGACGCAGCAGGGCGGGAATTACTACTGCCGCGAGGTGCAGCACATCCAGTATCGCGGGTTTGCGGGAAGGGGGTCGTATGACGAGGTGGTGGACATGCCGGCCAATGGGTCTTGTAGCTTCCGGGCGAGGGAGTTTCAAGGGTCGCTGGCGCCGTTGGATGAGGATGTGAGGATTCCCCCCTTTTTCTCTCCCATTCTTTCTTTCTTATATCGAGATTGAGGGTTGACGGGGGTTGCTGAGTTTCTTGTTGGGTAGCTTTCTGTTCATGTTAGGGGTCCGGTTCATCTCAAAGCCGCAGCCGTCTACACCCTCACCCAAGCCCAACCCCAAGACCAACAAAACCACCTAAGAATCAAGCGACACCCTCGCCTCAGGCACCCAGAATGGGTCACCGCAGTCATCGACGGACAAACCGTCTCCTGGGTGAACAACTGGTTCGGCCCCACGCCCGTCCCCGACTCCGACTCCGACTCCGTCCCCGCTCCGCCTCCGGATCCGACCCTTCCCGTGGAGGAGACGACGACGACGACGGTTACCAAGACGATGACCATTACTCCTTTGCCGGCACCCAAGGAAACTGGCGGGGCTGTTTGGAGACGGGTTGCTCATTATGATGCTGAGAGCCAGTCTGTCGACAACATGCGCTTCCTCGGCAACTATGGCGGTCAACAGTCTGGCGTATGGAGCGAGTAAGCCATCCACCAGGGACACGTCTTTCAAGCCACTGACGCCAGACAAAGACAGTACGGAAACTCCCTCGCCTACCTCTCAGCCGACGGCCACAGCGGCTCCGCCTCGCCCGAAATCCTGCAAGACAAAGCCCTCCCATCCAACCACGAGTTCGCCATCTTCAGCGCCGAAAAGTGCGACGAAAGCTGCGGCTTCTCGCGAGCCCAAAACGTCTCCTATAGTTCGTCCCCCCCCCCTTTCTTCAGCAACACATCAACTGACGTCGTCAAGAGGGCTTCGGAGGCGCCAACAAAATCTTCCTGCTTCGCTTCAGCATGCCGTCCGATGGAGACGGCAATGACATGCCGGCCATCTGGTTGCTCAATGGCCGTATCCCTCGCACCGTTCAGTATGGAGATTGCAGCTGTTGGAGCACTCGCTGCGGTGAGGTCGACGTCTTTGAGGCCCTCGAGACTGGCGGCACCAAGTGCAAGAGCACCTTTCACCTCTCTCGAAGGGGCGGTAGCTCAGACTGGTTCAAGCGTCCGACGGATCGATACATCACCGTGGCCGTCATCTTTCACCACGACACTGCCAGCGTCACCATCAAGATCCTGCCCGATTATGACGACTTCGCCGAGAGTATCGACGACTTTACCGTCCACGACTGGATGGACGGAGGAGAGGAGAGTACCCTGTTTGAATTCAACGGCTCTTGAGGAGTCTAGCGTTTCCCTGGTGGAGATATACCCTTTCTCATGTAAATCGATAAATGAAATGCCGAGAGTATTGCACATATGTACAAGTCTATTGTGTCAAATAACAGTCGTACAACTCTTCACCGTAATGGCGTCTTGCCTAATCGAGACGCGTGCATTTAACGGCTGTTTTCCAAGGCCAGACTGCTGTTCGTCTTGCTCAAAGGGTTTGCTTTGGTTTCCTCGACCGTCTCGCTGCCGTGTTTGTGCAATTCGGTGTCCTGGGCCGTGGACACCGATTCCTTGTCCGGCTTCCAAGCTGTAGGGTCCAGGTCCTCGATTGCCTGAGAAAATTCTCTCTCAGAAGCCTCAAGATCCTCCAGTCGAGTTGGCTCAAAGCCCTCTCCTTGAACCGCAGAGCTGTCCCCAGGCAATCCGCCACCCTCTCCCCCAGAACCCCCAAATCCCTCCCGTCTCGTCATCTCAAAGCCCTCTCCTCCCTCCGCACCTCCCTCCCCTTCAGCCCCCTCGACAGAACCCCCCCCTTTCGCCGGCACGTCAACCTGATCCGACGAAGATATACCCATTACGTTGCTCAGCGTCCCGAAGCTCAAGCAGCTGCCGATCCGCTGCGCGCCCGAGAAGAGCATGACGAGCCGTTCGAGGCCGCACCCCCAACCCCCCGTCGGCGGAAGTCCATACTCCAGCGTCTCAATGTACGACTTGTCCAGAGGCGTCGTCACCCAGTCGTCCCGGCTAGGACGAGCGCTGCCGAGATCATCCAGAAGAGACGATCGGCCCTCTTTCCTCTGCCGCCTCTCCTCGGGCGACTCCCCAAAGTCCTCCTCGCGAGCGACCAGGTCCCGAATCTCCGGGGCCCGGGGCCCGGGCTCGTCATTGGTCTTCACCGCCGTCCCGATCTGACCGTTGGGCTTGCTGACGAGGCTGCGATGCAAGGCCAGCTTCCGCCTCTGCTCAAACGGGTTATTCTCCTCCTCGTACATGTTGGCCAGTTCCCTGCCGCTGACGTAGAGTTCCGCCCGGGCCGACACCAGCTGATACGTCTTGGGGCACAGGAAGCTCTTTGCCAGAGGCGCCATGCACGACGGATGGTTGACGATGAAGAGAGGCTGCTCGCGGGACTGAGGCTCGAGAAATATACCCGCCAGCTGGTCCAGCAACTTGGCAAGCGTTTTAGGCTCCCCGTCCGGCAGCTTGATCTGAGCCAGTCTCAACAGCACAATCATCTCCACCAGCGCACCCTCGGCGCTGAGCTTCGGCAGCCGCATGCCCATGGCCTCCTCCAGCGCCGGCACGAACTCGATCTGCTTAAAGGGCCGCGCGAATCGGGCCAGGTCGATGGGAGGAAGGGAAACGAGCTCCTTGGAGATGGCCATCTGACAGTGATTCGCCAGGCTGCACATCAACTCCTCCGTCTCCGCAATGAGGTCGCGGAGGTTGGCGTAGGCGCTGTAAAACTCGCACATGGTAAACTCGGGATTGTGCGTGGCGTCGATGCCCTCGTTGCGAAAGGCCGGGCCAATTTCAAAGACCTTGTCGAATCCACCGACAACGAGCCGCTTGAGCCACAACTCGGGGGCGATCCGGAGCGCCAAGTTCCTCTTGCTACGGGACGTAAAGGACGTCGTAGTAAAAGGCCGAGCAATGGCGCCCCCCGCATCTTCCGCCAGGATCGGCGTCTGCATCTCGAGGAAGCGTCTGGAGTGGAAGTGATCGCGCATATGCCGCGTAATCTCAGCGCGCAGCCTCAGCACGTCGGTAACGTTTCTGTTGACCAGCATATCAACGTGTCGTTCCCGTGTGCGCCGCGTGGAATCCATGAGCTTCTCTGGTATCTGATTCAGAGACGGCGCCAGCAGCTCGGGCAGTTTCGAGGCCTCGATCGACGGATGTCCAGTATCTGTCCGGGTTGCCATGCCCGTCACGGCTACGCTCTTGTCAGTCAAGGCTCAAGCGCGGACAGCGAGCATCCTCTTCCCTTACCGATATGATCGCCCACTTGAATGAGCTGGCGGATCATGCTGAATCTATGCGCACTTTTGGTCACGTACTTGGATATGGTCTTCTTGTTGATCATGACCTGTATCCGCTGAAAGTCATTGACGAGGTCGAGAAAGATGAGATTCTTGCCGACTATCCTCCTCGACCGAATCCGCCCCATAATCGTGACCACCTCCTTCTTCGCCATATACTCATTAAAGTTCCTAAACACCTTGTGCACCGCGACCCTTTTCGAAGAATCCGTGACTCGAGGATACGTCTCGCGACAGAGCGGATCCTCGCTCTGCCGGTCCGCCCGGAGCGTCGCTTCTCGGTGCCGCCTGTACGGCGTTGTCGCCTCGCTAATGGGATCCGTAGACGGCCTCGCAGCCACAGACCGACCGGAGCTGAGTCGAACCAGCTCATGCGGCGTCCTCCCGGGAGCTCGTCGCCGCAAGCCACCGGAACATGGCTCCGACGAGGCGACGGTCCGACGCGCCAACCGAAGACACCCGGACGACCTCATTGCGAATCTAGAAACGGCGGATCGAGCGCCTCATCGCGACTGCCAGCGAGTAGTCAGCATCGAGCCCAATCGATCAGAATTCTTCAAGTCCCAGGAGCGAAAGGTAGGGCACAGATCAGATATTGGCAGGTTATAATCACGCACGACCAAAGTCGTGTCAATCGCAGCGGTTCTGAAGCGATATGCGAGATCATCACGAAAAGCGTAGAGAAAGGAAATCGGCATCAATCGATTGGAGACTCACATCATTGGGGGCCACGGCTGGATTCTATGTCTGCCATGGAAAATTTGGTATAAGAGGCAAATGACAAGATGGAAGTGGGAGAAAAAAGGATTTCTTTCACGTGACTGTTATCGCTGCTGTCCAAGCCTATCACGTGCTCGCGGCAACCACCTACAAGACCTCTTGTCGCCCTCCAGTATTACACCCAGAGTCAGGGAGACGCGTAAGTGATGTGTATACGCTCTGCTTCACTGATAAACGCAGAATGCGAAAGCAGCCATATGTTTTCATCGAGAAAGTCCACATGATATCGATCGATAAAACCAGTGCCTTCTATCCCGCTTCCCCTCTAAGACCAGCATATCGTACAAATACAACATCAGCAAGACGAAGCAGTCTCGTCATTAAATCGACAGCCTACAGGCATCTATCTCACATCCATGAACTCGTACAAACTGCCCGCAATACACCCCTTCGCCTACTACCCGTCGACAGGGCACTTGAACCCCCTCTCCCTACCCGAGCCCCCGTTCTCCCGCCCTTCCTGCAGCGGCTCGAGGCAGCTCAGGTGAAAGATATGCCGGCACGCCAACACCACCAGCGGCCCGCTGGAAGCCTCCCTGACGACGCCGTCCGCCACAGTCCCCGATGCTTCCTCCAGCCCGGTAACATGCGCATCCGCCACCGCGCTCCTGTCCGGGCTCTTTCCCTTATCCCTACCCTCGAATACGCCCTCGCCGCCGTCGATTCTAGCCCTGCTCGCCTTGCGGTCTCTCCTCCTCGCCTCTTCGAGCGACTGCCGCTCCTCCCAGGCATCGAGAACGGCGCCGCCGGCTACACCGGGCCCCCAGACTCTTCTACCACAGGCCTCGCACGTGGAACCTCGAGGGCGCCAGCCGCGCTGCCTCAGGTCGACAGCCTGCTTGACGTTGACGAAGAGACTCCGCTCGAGCAGCCGGTTCGAAAGCTTGAGAATCGACTCTTCGTACGCGTAGGCCGCGAAGATGGATGACAGCACCTCACGCAGGTCGGCCACGTCCGGCGACGAGGCGGCCGCTTGCGTGAGAAAGGCCCTCATGATTCGCAGAAAGGACAGGTTGGCCCCAGCGTTGGTCAAGAGCTTGCTACCCTGCTGCTCGTGCGCCTGGCCCGACGTCGTCTTGAGCAACGAGGTAAAGGTGTGCTGAACAAGCGACCGGAGGAGCGGCACCAGCTTCACGCCGTCTTCTTCCCCCAGCGCCTGCAGCGCCGGAGACAGCCGCTTGGTCACCTGGACACAGGCGTCGATGAGACTCACCCAAAGGGTCTCGTCCGCCGAGAGCTTGTCCTGGCCTGTATCTCGCTGTTTCTTCTGCACCACGATGGCCTTTTTCTGTTGGGACGTCTTGGACTGTCCCTGACACAGCCAGATGCCGACGTAGACGTATCTCTGCAGCCCGCGGAGCACGTCTTCCACCGACTCGTAGGGGGCGTCGTCCAGCTCGTCTACGCCGCTCAGGAGACCCTGGGCGACAGACTCGAGGGTAAAGAGGTGTTTGACCAGCCGTTCAAGGGCCTTCTCCGCCTGGCCATCGCGAGCCATCAGCACCACGGCGGCATCGACGACGCCAGTGGCCTCCATGGTCGGCAACAGCTCCTCAAGGCGAAGGTCCGCAAACTGCACCGCGCCGACGTAGTCCGAGACGCGCAGAGGCTCGAACCTGCACATGAGGCGGACATGATGCTCCACAAGCTGCCGGTCAGGTGCCACGGCCTGCTGCACCCTTCCCCCTCCCACGTCAGGCTCCAACAGAGCCTTGAGGTAGGCAAACTGCAGCTCCGGACGGTCCTCGGCCGAGGCGACGATGCGGGCATGGAACTCAGCCCCCTGCAACGCGAGTGTGGCCGCCGCTCGCCTCGGACACAGCTCTAGCAGATCGAGAGCCCGCTCCTCGACGACCCGGAGCACCTCGTGCCTCCGCCGATCGTTGAGAGGCGTCCCACCCGGGAGCCGCAGACAGTCGGAGATGGCGTCGAATACAGCATCCTGATCGTCCGGGTCCTCAAAGTACGTCGCCACCAGCTTGCCGTACTGCTTCTCCATCTTGTAGATGCGCTTCAGTATGCGGTAGAAGCCGGCCTCCCTGAATAGCGGCATCAGGGCCGACATGTCGGACGGGTGGTAGACCGACAGGAGGTATTCGGCGCTGAGCTGGGCGTCCTCGGCCAGGTCCTCGCCCGGATAGGAACATAGGTTGGACAGCACCCGCGAGAGCGTCGAGCCCGAAAACAAGAGGTATTGCGGGAACTTGGGCAGGTTGCGAGCGATAAACATGTCGAGGTAGATGGTGTCCTCGGGCGCAAACTTGTCCGGGCCCATGACGTCGACGAGAATCGCCACAATATACTGACGATTGATGGCCAGGCTAAAGACCTGCTCCTCGGGCAAATCCACGCCCGCACCGCCGTTCACACGCCGATCAGGCGAGTCATTGAGGAAGCTATCCTCAAAGGCCTCGTTCAGCGCACTCAGGAAGCTGGGCGCGTCAAACTTGAGCACCATCCGGAGGTAGGGAAACGCCGGCTCGGCCTCGCCCGGCGGACGCGTCAGCAGCTCCCGGCCGCTGCCCCTAGGCCACTCGATGGTCTTTCCGGAGAAGAAGAACCAGTAGATTTCCGACTTGGCCCTCGACGCCGCTCCGTCGTCCATCAGGTCCCCGCTCGGATACGCACGACTTGTCAGGATGTAGGACAAGTAAGGAAAGATCTTGAGCGCGTTGACGCCATAGTAGTCCTCGGAGGCCTCCGCGCCGTGCTGGCCGTTGGTGGTCAGCGGCACCAGCAAGCTCAGCAGGTCCATCATCGGGCTGATGTAGTCACCCAGCGCCTGGTTCCAGACGTAGATGAGCGCATCGTACAGGCTGTTCTCCTTGCAAAGAGACGTGATCTGATCCAGGTCAAAGGTGACCGTCTGCATGCGGCAGATGAGCTCCTCAAGACGGCCCTCCCAGCCGCGTGAAACGTGGTAGGCGACCAGGTCCTTGACGACGGCCGGCGGCACCGACGTGATGGCCTCTTCGAGAACATACGGCTCCAGCGTCTCATGGAAGACGCCCGTTACTGCGGCGGCCTCGTACCGTTCATAAACCTCGTCGAAGAGGTAGTCAGTCGTGCCAATCGCCTGGCAGGCGGCGAAACAGGCCTCGGCTAGGCGGCGAAGCTGATCGTCGTCGGCGTTGTCGCTATTGCTGAGTCTCTGACCGAAGGCATACTTGAGCGAGGCAGCCATGATCTCGACAATCTTCTCCTGTACCATGGAATGCCGCAATTTGGCGTCCTCGGGAAGGCCAATGGTGAGCTTGTCGGCGTCACCGGTGTAGTAAGACGTCGCCAGACGGATGGCGCCCACGTAGTCGCCGTGCTCCATCATGGCAATCAGCCGGTCCGCCCAGTTGGCGAGGGCGCCGATGGAGACCTCACTGAAGCCGAGCAGGAATATCCTACCCTTGTACGTCTTGAAGCTCATGTAAAAGGCATCGGCGACGACGCCGTGCATCGAGTCGTCCTCGTTGTCGAGCTGCTCGACCAAGTTGTGCAGCTGCTTGGAGAAGAGATCGGTGTGATAGATGTGCTTCTGCAGCAAATCGAAAGCCTCGGTCATCCGTAGGGTCCCGTCCTCCAGCACGATGAGCCTCTGAGAAATGGTGAGCACCGTCAAGACGGAGCGCGTCAGCCACTGGACAGCGACGATGGCCTCCTCGCACTTCCACCGGCTGCGGGCCTTGAACTTGAGCGACGACGGCTGGTCGGGGTCCTCGCTCGGCGTCTCGTCCACGTCGAGCACCGTCAGCACGTTGGACCAGCAATAGACGAGCTTGACCTTTGACACGTCGCTGCCGGAGGCGGGATCCGGCACCTTGAGCTTCACAGCCGGGAACCAGGCGAGACAACCGGTCATTGCCGCGTGAGCGGGAACTTCTTTCGGCCGAGCAGACTTGTGCTGCGTGCGGGCCACCGGCGTCGTCGATACGACCACGAGCAGGTACGGGGTGAGCATCGCCGTAAGGCCCATGGTGTCAGTGGCACGCTCCACGTTTCCGAGCGGCAGAGGCGCGAATGCGAGGACGGTACTTGGCTTCAACGGCTTCCCGGCCGGCGTTGGTGCGCCCGGATAGCGACCGAGAATCCTCGTCGTCTTGACGGTTCTGCCAAGCGCACCCGTGCCCCTGGTGGCGAGGTGCGAGAAGGCCATGCCCCGATCATCGGCTGAGACGAGGGCCGTATGTCGGGTTCCCAGAAAACCTAGGTGTATGACAGAGACGTTGGGGATGTGGCCGTCAGCCGACCGATCCTGCACCCGAGATTCATGAAGGTGAGGTATCGAAAGAAAGGGCCGTGCCGCTCGCGAAGTGTCCCAGGTAAAGATGTTGCCGTTGGCGTGACCACCTGCAATGGTGCTGTGGTCGGCAGAGACAGCGATGGACGTGACGGGGCCGGACTCGACGGCTAGAGCTCGAATTAGCACCAGCCCGCAAAGGGGTCGTGCTCTCCTCACCTTGCGTGCCCTGACCGATGATCATCTTGATATTCTGGTGGTAATCAAACATTAAGATTATTCCCTTGGACGTCCCCAGCACAATGGAAGTCGAAACCGCAACACAAGTCGGCGAGCCAAAGTTACGCCTGCCCAGCTCCGAAAAGGCACTATTGTTAAGCTTCTTGAGCCTGGTCCAGCGAACAACATCCCAGGGCGCAGAAGGCGTGTCCGTGTCAGCCTGGTCGAGGGGCAAATTCGACATGAACGACACGTTCCGGCTGTGGCCTGAGACAAAGGCGGGCGACGAGCCGCGCGGAGTGCTCGTCGGCGAGGGCGAGTAGCGAGCGTGAAAGCGGCGATCAAAAGGCCGAAACGAAGGCGACGGACTGCCGAGGCCGGGACGAGTCGCTGCCGAGGGCAAGACGCTGCTCCCAGGAGAAGACATGAGAGATCCCTGCGAACTCTCACACACACTCAGACGTCAGCTGCACGAAGCAAGAGAAGACATCGGCAACTCGCCTGCAAAGACGGCGTATTCCCCATGCCAGAAGCCAGCGATTCAACAGGACTTCCAGCCCTCCTCGGCAGCCCTTCCACCAAGCTCAGGCTCACATCCGCCGAGCTCAGCAAGGAGCCGCTCCGGAGCCGCGGCCCGGCCGAAGGACGCAGACTGGCCTCGGGCGTCACCGGACGGTCCTGCTGCGGCTCCATCTGGAGGACATCAGCGTCCGGCTCATCGACTCCTTCGTCTCGCGTCGGAGACGTGTCTTGTGGGTCAGACATGGCGCGTTGGCTTCCATCACATCGTCGTCGGCCTGGGAGGTCGGGGCGGGGGAACGGCGAGGAAGAAGGGTGAAACGAGTTCCGCCGTCGCTTGTAATGTTGAAAGGTCCTGCTGCTGTCCAAGAACTCTTCGTTGGATATGTCTGCTGCTGCCTCTGAGTCTTTCACTGGTTGGAGCCGTCTGGCCGCCCGGTCTTCGTCAGTCGGACGTCCTTGGGCGAGGTATGCGGCATCACGTGCTCCTGCCACGCGGATGTCACTACCCCAGCGCACGTGATGATATCGTGGAATGACATCAGCAACTCACCGCTCGTCACCGAGGAAACTCAACGACCGTCTTGACCAAAAGACTCAGCCGTCCCTCGTCTCTTACATCCTCCATCACCACTCACCATGGCGTCGATAGGGCCTCAGCTTCCAGCGCAGACCATCAAGCGCAAACGAACTCCTTCCATCTCCTCCTCAGAAGAGCCACAAGGCCCCTCTCCCCAAGAACCAGCAAACAAGACCAACGCCGACGAAATCGACCTCGACCTCGACGCCGACGCAGACGACGACACCTCGGGTCCCGCCATTGGCCCCTCTCTTCCGTCCTCCTCAACCATCAAGAGCACCATCGGTCCCTCTCTGCCGCCGCCTTCCACCTCCAACAAACCGCCATCCGCCGACCCCGATTCCGACTCCGACTCCTACGGCCCATCCCTCCCATCCGCCGCCACCCGCCCGACAATCGGCCCCTCTCTCCCCCCGGCCCACTCAGAAAGCGCCCCCCAGCGCGACAGCTGGATGCTAGCCCCCCCATCCGCGAACACCACCTACACCGAGCGCGACCCTACACGCCTCCGGGCCCGCAAGTTCGCCTCCAAGCCAACGGCCGCCCCTCCGCCGCCATCGTCTTCGAACGCGCCGTCTGTCTGGACCGAGACACCCGAGGAGAAGCTGCGTCGTCTGCAGGACTCGGTCCTCGGCCGCTCAGCCCCCGAACCACAGACGGCATCGCAGGGCCGCTCGGCCGAAGTTACCCGCGAGCGAGAGAGCAACATAGCGGCTACCGTCAAAGCTCAGCGCGGCTCGAGTCTCTACGATCAGCACGACAAGAAGCGCAGGCGCGGCGGAGTCGCAAGAGGCGAAGAAGAGGACGATCCCAGCAAGAGGGCCTTTGACAGAGATAAAGACATGGCTCTGGGCGGCAAGATCGGTACGGCACAGAGACGGGAGCTCGTCTCCAAGTCGGCCAATTTCGGCGGCAGGTTTCAGAAGGGTTCATACTTGTAAATGTGATGCCCGCCTCACGTCTGGAATGGCTTACATGGACGGCACGCGCAGACATCTCGAGTCAAACACAACATATACAATAGATGACGCAGATGTCGCGGTCGAGGATAGCTTGATTATCGTAAGACAGGGGATATCGAGTCCCCCAATAGAATATCCAGCAACCATACAGGCGAGAAAGGGTAAAAAGAGCCAGATTGCCTCAACTCCAGCGCTCCAAAAAAAATCCCAACCCACATCATGTCCCAAGCCAGAAGGGGGGATGTTCCGGCTCTCATAAAGCAAATGCAGTTGGCAGTGGAGAGAAATGAGAAAAGAGCCAAGGCTCTTGAGGATCTGGGGGTATCTGCACGAGCAAAAGACGGGGACGAGGCGCCGTCCAAACTCCTTTTTGTTCCAACGCCCAGGGTATGTATCCACGAGGTAAATGCGGTAGACAGGCTTGGTGCCCGCCGTGCCCACATTTGAACATGTACAGTTATTTTTGATGTTTTGGTTTTGCCATCGTTAAGTCGTTGACGGATCAGCGGATGGCGCTTTTCGATCGATCGGTGGCCGCAAGCGCTGCGAGGCGTAGCTTCAGGACCCTTGGCGATGCGAGGTGCAAGGTGACCTGAACACCGAGACCGGGCCGGCGACTGAGCCCGCAAATCGACGATGTATGTGAAGTCCTCGTCGCTCCGAAATTAGATGTGTGAGATATTTGAGCTGAAGGTGTCGATCTGCGAGTGTCCGCGGCTTATTATGCCTCTCAAGAAGCATTCCGCGGCGCCCCTTGAGTACCCTCCTCGAGCTGAGAGGGAGATACCTCGCCGGGCGGAGGAGCATCTGAGGGAGGTTGTTGCCGCCGGACAAAGGGTATCTTTTGCCGAATCGACGAGATGATGCCGCCCGCGCCGGTCTGAGTCGGACGAGAAGATGCAGCTTGAGACGGCGTTTGATGGCTCGATTGGTGGGACGTAGTCGAGCTCATCTGCTGGCCACGACTGCGCGTGCCGGACCGTGCCGGGGAATGGATCCGAGCACGGCGGACAATCGATGGCGGTGGCAGCGAGGTGGGCCCCGAGCGGTCGGCATTCCGGTATCGGAAGACGGCGGCCCGAACGCGCTGGAAGGGAGTGGTGGGAAGGTTGCTATTGCCGAGGTCGGGACCGATAGGGTTCGCGGGGGCGGGCTCGGCTTCGAGATTTGGTCGCGGCTTGGGGGTGTAATAGTCGGCCTTGCAGAGGGGGCAACAGGCGCGGCGGCTGGTGAGCCAGGGATCCACGCAGACGGCGTGAAAGGCGTGGCCGCAGGCGAGCCCTCGAACGTCGTCATCGTCCTCCAGTACGTCGATGCAGATGGCACATGTATCGCCGGGGGCGCCAAGGCATTCGGGAGGCAGGGCGGCGTTGATGTGGTCGTCGTCTTCATCCTCGCTGGATAGGCGCTGGGCGTCGGGGGCGTGGGCGGGATCAGCGCCGCTAGCAGTAGCCGACTCGACAGCTGCCTTTTCGACGTCCTTGATTTCGGTCTCGCAAACGATTACGTGGGCGGTCGAGTCGGCGGTAGCGTCAGACGGCCGGCGGCCCTGGATAGAGGTGAGTTCTTTGCCGGTAGGAGTAGCGGTCGCAATGCCGTCGGCGTCGGCCAGACTGTTGGAGCGGCTGACGGGTGAGGAAACGCCACCAGCTGTGGGCAGACCCTGCTGGGCTCGCTCTGACATCCAAGTCTTGTATTTGATCATTGGAAACTTTTCATTGACCTCGTCCATGGACATGAGCTTCTTCTCGCGGCGTCTCCGATGGGGGCGCTGGACGGTCTCCATGTTGATGGGCTCGCCGTCCTCGTTGGTCATTCGGGCTCGGTTGCGGGCATTGTAGCGAAAGCAGTACTTGACGCCGACGATGATCCTGACAGCGGCAGCAGTGAGCAGACGTGGGAGGAAGCGACGGAGGGGGGCAATGCGATGCGATGCGATGCGATGCGATACTCACCAGAGGTTTGTAAAGACGACGCCGAAGCCGAGGGCGACGAAGAAGAGGAGGGGAGAACTGCCGCCGCCGCCGCCGCCATTTCCGTTGTTGGCGTTGTCGCTGCTCTGATTGCCGCCAGTCGGCCTCGACGTCTGCGGGCTCTGAACATCGCTCGAGGTGGTGGTGGTGGCGGCGTCTGATAGCGAGTCGGTGGCCCGGACGACGAGACGAGCAGCCTCGCCGAGGGCCATTTGAATGACGGACATGTTGGGGAGTTGCGAATCGGCCTCGGCCCGCAGACGGGGGGGTCAGATGGGAGACGAAGGCGAGTCTTGCATGAAGGAAGATGGATAGCCGAGGGAAAGGTGATGAGGGGGCAGAAGACGAGGGAAAGGTGAGAGATGAGAGGACGATGCAGCAGCTCCCGCAGGAAATGGGGGCCGAAGCAGAGACGATAGCGCTCGGCCAGCCAACGGCGGCGAGTGAGACGGATGAATCGATCGGGCGGCGACGATGGGAAGTCAAAGTAAGTCGAGCGGGCGGAGGAGGCGGCGGGAGGAGGCGGATGAGGAATGAAGACGGGCGGGAGTGCAAGAGGAAGAAGAGTGGGTAAGACGAAGGAGGCTATAGCGGCTAGGGGAGGGACGGGCTGCTAATACATACAGTAGTAGTACCCTAACAGTAGTAGCACAACCTGGACGCCAGGACTAGCAGCACTACGAATACATCCATGGAACCTGTCCATCCATGGATGGATGGATGGATGTGTGGATGGGTGGAAGCTCCAGGTCCATGTACAATCTGGGCGAGCACTGTGCCGTGCTTTTCTTTGGGGAGAGAGAAGGGGGGGGGCCGGGGTTCGGCGTCGCGGCCATGGATGGATGGAGTGGCTGTGAGGCATCAGCGCTCAGGGGGGATTTGAAGGGGGCCCTCCATCTTCGGGGATCATGGTGGTGGCTCACTGGTCCATGGGTGAAAAGGCGACCAACGGCGGCCCCGTCAGGCCGGCTGAGGGGCGCCGGAGCCACAGTGTGAGGACGCTGACGAGCGACAGTACGGAAATGGCGATAAGGCGCGAGGTAGAGGTCAAGTAGAATCATGGGGGTCTCCCACCTGTCGTCTACCTATTGGGCACGCGACGGGCTACTAATAAGCGCAGGGCCATTCGCAGAGGGCAAGCGCATCAGCTTCATCTTCCACGGACAAGCAGAGGAGGCTACCACTAGCACCCAAGACGGGACCTACATACTAGGTAGTATTCGTACGCAGACGGACACGGGAAGAAGAGGAAGACGTAAGTGAACAGGCAGAGAAACGTCAACGTCGTCGTCCTCATCTTCGTCGTCGTCATCGTCGTCCACCACCACCACCACCACCACCACCACCACGTGTGTCGCAGCCCGCATATGCCTCAATCTCCCTCATCTCCTCGGCGACTCGTTGGCCAGCCCAGGCTGTGCGCTCGGACGACGACCCGGGCTGACAGTCAACGTCATACGCAAAATAGGCTATTCTGAGTTCTTTTGCAGTTCATGTTTCTTTTTCGCCCGCTGTCCCTTGGGCCTCTCCTCCCCTGCCCCCCATCCCGGTTCTGGCCTGTCAAGACCAGAGCAGAGCGATGACGGTGGTACAGGAGGTGCGGGAAGACGGGCGAAAAGGGGGGGGAAGAAGGGGACTGATCTGACACATGACTTGATTCCAGACAAGCAAGTTGCCCTTCAGTGAAACGCACAAAAAGGAAAGAAACAGGATGGAAGCGTGGGCGGATGCACAGGCCTCATGGACGCGCAACACGCCTCGGGAAGAATCTGCGTACAAACACCAATACCTACCTGCCTCGACCTACCTCTACCTACCAACCTGCCTAGCCTCGACCCTTGAGATCCGCCCGCCTGGCTGAAAGGGGACAAGCACGAAACGCGGTGCCGAAACAGACGCTACCCAGCAGGCAGGAATACGGCGGCGTCTATTTCGGGGGAGCTGTTATCCATGTATTGGCCAGCTGCTGTCTCATCAGCCATCCAACCGGCCGGGGAGAGAGAGAGAGAGAGCAGCTCCTTTACGAATAGCTACTGCTGCTCCTCTGGCAAAGCCCAGTCGGCGTGGACCGCCCCGAGGGCAACGGCGCGTGCGGCCGCGCTGCCTGATTCGGCTCTTTGTTGCCAGCTGCGAGTGTGCCATTCACGCCCGGACATCCGGCCCGGTTCCTCGCCTGTTCGTCACGGCGTTGGTAGGCGCGGGCCCCAAAAGGATGGAACCGTTGTGGCATCCGTGCCCGGCGTCAGACTTTCATTTAGGCTCGCATCCGCTTCCACGTCCCGACGATTTCAAACAAAACTAAAATATCTAAAGAGAGGGAGAAAAGAGACGGCCGCACAATGCTTTGACAAGTCAGCACGCGCCGTCGGCTGAGCGATAGCCCGCCCCAAAGCAAAGCTCCGGCAATCTCGGCCACTTGCAGTCAGTCCCGTTTCCTGTTTCTCGCCCTTTGTCGTGTTCGCGTGTTCCAACGACGCACGTCCGTCCGGCCGACGTCATACTGTCCGTCCGTTGGCCCACGGCACGTGAAGCCGACGGAAAGGTGTACGGATCCATACTTGGTGAGTTGTATTCAGGACTGTAGCCCTTGGAAGGGAGGCCGCCCCGGGTCATGACCGTGCAGTCTATTCTTACCGTCCTCTCTTCATGCAACCAAATGCCACCCAAGTTAAAAGACGCCTCGTTGCGTCATGCTGCGCCGCAATTTGTCACCCACGAAACACAGTGCTTGTGGCGCACATCCATCCTCCAATCAGCCCGCGGCCCGCAGCGTTTCCCCGGATACAGTGCGCAACCCTGCCAATCGTCCCCAGTTTCCACTCCCAAGGAGCCTCATCGCACCTCCACTCTGCACCTTGAGAGCCGGATTAAGACCGTGTGTCGCGAGTCCCGACACACGGCCCTCCCTCCGACCCAATCAAAAGATTATTCATGCGCAAGGCTCAACGCTGCGTCTCCCAGCCAGCGCCTCCAGAGACCCAGACCAGACCTTGATCGTCGACGTCGCCCGCCATCGGGAGCAACACGGCCATGGCTCCGACGCAGCTGCCCGCTTCCGGCAACCCGCTGTGAGTCGTCCACGGCCGTCAGGGCCCGAGACTGTCGCTGATTCGAGTCTGATGATGAGTGTCTTCTTCGACATCACCCTCGGAGGTTTGTTGACCTCGTTGTTTACCTTTGCTTCCTTTTTCCCCCCTTTGACGTGATTTTCTTTTTCCTTTAACCTCGTCTCCCCTCACGGTCATATCCGCGGGGGCCATGACGCCAGAGACGGGACATGAACAACAAGGCCTATGTACTAACAAGTTGGCGCAGGCGAACCGTTGGGCCGCATCAAGCTAGAGCTCTACAAGGACGTGGTGCCCAAAACGGCCGAAAACTTCCGCCAGTTCTGCACCGGCGAGTCCAAAGACTCGGTCGGTCGGCCTCAGGGCTACAAGGGCAGCAAGTTCCACCGCATCGTCAGCCCTCCCCTGTCTCCCCCCCCCCCCTCCCACAAAGAGGAGTGAGAGAGGTTGTTGATGGAGACAAGATAGATCCCCAACTTCATGTGCCAGGGCGGTGATTTTCTTCGCGGTGACGGCTCGGGCTCAACTTGCATCTGGGGCTTTCGCTCCTTTGCCGACGAAAATCTTTCCCTCAAGCACGACCGGCCTGGTCTGCTGTCCATGGCGGTGAGTCTCGGTGGGGGAATTCTTGATGTCGTGTCTCATGAGCCGGCGCTAAAGGGCTCGCCCAGAACTCGGGACCCGACACCAACGGCTCTCAATTCTTCATCACCACGGTGCCCACTCCCTTTCTCGACGGCAAGCACGTCGTCTTTGGCCAGGTGGTCGATGGCTTCGACGTAGTCAAGAAGATGGAGGCTACCAAGACGGGCCTCAGGGGCAAGGACGTGCCCAACCTCGACGTTGTCATTGCTCAGTGTGGAGAGATGTGACGTCTTCTAATCTTGCTCGTGGGAGTCTACTCTCTTGCAAAGGAGTTTCCTATCCTGCAATAACCTGCCTCGCTGCCGTGACTGTAGCCTCTCCCGTTTCGTAGCCTTGTCCCACCGTCTCTCTCTTGGCAATGGCACAAGTGGTTTGACAAGATGAGCGGACGAGTAGATGAGCACGTCGTGTGACCTGTTTGCTACCGCATCAGGCCACTCACATCCGTCCCGTCACAACGGTAATTACGGCCCTCAACAGCCGATGGTCAACCTACAGTCCCAACCCTGAGACACGCACACACTGAAGAGATGATAGCGGGGAGGAGGTTCAATTCCCTAAGAATCCATCGTCACACCCGACGACCAAGTCCCTCCCTCGCCCGCGGCCTCAGCCGAGCAAACCATTCCCGCATCCTACCCTAACCCGCCTGACTCGTCCTTCCCCCCCATTCCACTCCCCTTCCATCCCACGGCCCCATTGTCGAGGCCATCACACGGCGAAACAGGAAGACCGAGCCGTGGACGGTGGACCAAGTAAGACGTCGGAAGAGCTCGGGGGGGGTCATCTCTCCCTCTTCCCCCCGGCGTTCAGGTCGGTGTCGAGAATCGGGTCTGTGGCCAAGGTGATGAATATCAAAGAATCGGTCTTAAACGCCGGTTTTATATGAAAGATAGCAAACGGGGTATATAGAGCCAAAATGAAAGGAAAAATGCACAAGAGAAAATGAAAGATGGGAAAACAGATAGCAAGGAAGAGTCGTGTGTAGAGAGTTGTCCCAGGTGTAGAGGAGGTGAGAAGGGGGAAGATGGAAAGAAATCCAGGATACGAACGCAATCCAGATGGCAAGACCAGAGACAAGATGCATAAAATGAAGAAGGAGAAAAAAATCCAGCGAGATATCCCCTCACCGACATAAACCGACGGCAAGCCATCTCAATCCCGACGTCCAGGACGAACCGCTCGCTTGGAGGGCGCGGCTGGGCCAGGAACGTGTGTGGTGATGGTCACCATGACGGTCGACGGCTCCACGTTGGCGGCTTTGACGGCAGGGTCCTGCGAGGGGACCGTGTTGGGCGCCTGGTCGGTGATGTAGATGGTCTTGGTGACGAAGGTGGTGCCGGCGGACGAGCAGGGCTTGTTGACGTCTGTCGGGGCGGGAACGGCTCGCGAGGAGACGCGGACTGGCAGCTGTGATTTTGCGGGGGCGAGAGGAGCGGCGCCAGGAGCACCAGGAGCACCGACAGGAGCACCGACAGGGGCACCAGGAGTGCCAGGAGCGCCAGGAGCGCCAGGGACGCCAGGAGTGCCAGGAGTGCCAGGAGCACCACCAGGAGCAGTGCCAACAGGAGCGCCGCCGGTAGCACCAGGAGCACCAGGAGCACCAGGAGCACCAGGAGCACCAGGAGCACCAGGAGCACCAGGAGCAACAGGAGCAACAGGAGCACCAGGCACAGCACCAGTAGGCACAGCACCAGGCGCACCACCAGGCGCACCACCAGCCGTAGGCACAGCACCACCACCAGTAGCAGGAGCCGGCCCCCCCTTGGCGATAAAGTCGTCGACCTTGACGTCGAACCCCTTGGCAGCCTGACTCTCAACGCCAGCGCTGTAGATGTTCTGGGCGGTGATCCACTCCGAGACGTCCCCCTGCTTGGCGATGACGCCTGGAAGAGCTGGAACAACCTTGATATCCATGACGCTGGAATAGCTCTCGTTGACGGTGATGGCATCCATGGTGAAGCCGTCGGGCACTTGATCGCCTCTCATGAAGGAGCCAGCCCAGGGGAAGCGACCATCCTGCGTCTGCTGTACGTTGAACTTTTGCGGGTTCAGCGTGGGCCAGTCCCAGTACCAGTAGACGGTGTAGACGGAGCCGGGCTTGACGTCGGTCGGAACGGTGATTATAGATTGGCAGCGAAGCTCCCGGTCGAGTCTCGCGCCACCTGCCTGGAACTGTCCGACGCGCTGCTGGGCAATGGCCTGTTTATTGTCCTGAAAACACTGGCCGTCATCGTAGTTCCGCGTAGCGAGAAGACGACCACGCTTGTCACCGCCCGTACCATCGGCATTCCACTTGAGATGAACATCAAAGAGCATCTCCTGCTGACGAGGCTGCGTCGTCCCGTACAGGTAAACAGTCCCACGATTCAGCGGCTTGTTGGGCTGATTCTGCGGAAGCGTGACGTGACCATTCTCCAGATGCATGATAGCCACGCGCTGCCCAGGCGAAGCCTCCAGCATGGGGAACTGCCCCCCCGACGAGGAGGGCGGGAACTTGTTGAGCACCTCGTTACCCTTGTAGACACCCGCGTCAGGGATCAAGTGCTGCGCCTGCTTATCGTTGAAGGCAGGCGAGGTGCGCGGGATGAAGCCTCGCGGGAAACCCTCAGCGCCGATGAAGGATCCGTTGGGCGCGAGCTTGAAAGCCGACTCGATCCACGAGTGGCCGTTGGCGCTTCCGGCGAGAGCCAGCAGGCCTATGAAGCCCGAGGCGGCGAAGGGCGGAATCATGATGGCGATTCCCTGATGAAGAAGGTGGTGATTTTTTCTTTTCCTTTTGTTTCGTCGATGAGGATGTGCGTTTCTTTTTGCTTGATGGGGATGCTGAAGGTTCCTGACCTTGGCTTTGGTTTTTTTTTTTCTCTGGGGAAGCGGGAAGACGAGATGGAGCTTCTAGCCTGCTAGAAGAAAAACGAATCCGATGAGTCCTCGACCACCTCGCAAACGCAAAAGAAAGAAGTCGGTGAGAGAGAGAAAGAAAACCAGACGGAAAGAAAAAGAATCCCCAACAAGGGGAAGAAAAAAACCCGTTCTCACCACGAAAGCAGAACACAAACCAACCTAAGCAACCCCCTCCGAACAAGGCAAACGCAAGTGAAAGAGAACGAAGAAGGAACAAGGCGTCGTTTTCAAATCTTGCTGAGCTTCCTTGCTGTGAAGAGGAGAGGAGAGAGAGAGGGGTGAGGTTTTTTTTTTTTGGTTTCGCGGCGGTGTTGTTTTGGGCACGTGGCGCGTACAGTGAGTGGCGAAGGCGGGAAGAGGGGTTTTCTTCTAAGAGGATAAAAAATCGGGCGGGGGGGGAGGGGGGGATTTTTATTGGAAGGTGAAGGGACTGAACGGGGAGAGAATCGGGGAGAGCAGAGAGATAAGAAAGAAGATGGCAGTGAAGAGAGGAGGACAAGGACGTGTTTATTGCGATTCCCGCGCACAATCGCCACTGCCAAAAGAACAATAGCCCCAAACAAGGACGGACAATAAACGCAAAGACCCCAAGGAAGCAGACGAGATAGCCGCTTAAGACCCAAAACCCCAATGACAATTACACATCCCCCCCCCCCCGCCCCCCCCGCTATGTTTTTTACATAACGCACCCCCCAGGAGACCCCCCCCCCCTCCCCCCCCCCCGCCCACCCCCACACAACGGCCCCCCCCCCCGCCGATACCGCGCCCTCT
>NJES01000274.1:0-23287 GCA_002591395.1 Ophiocordyceps camponoti-rufipedis | reverse complement strand
TTTTTTCCTTTTTTTTTTCCTACTTCTTTTCATCATATGTTTGTTGTGGTGTGGACGTGTTTGCGTTGATGGCTTATAGCGATGGGACACGGGCTGTCCCCCTTGGCGTTTGCGCCCTTATACATTGGTATTGGTTGGTATTGGGATTCATGTCGGCCATGTGTGGACTGGGGTGTGCTATGAGCGATGATGGCGTAGGGGAGATAGATTGAATGCATGGGTTTTGCACGGATGAGTAGGTGAATGCTCACGTCTCTCAACTCACATCTCTCAGCTCACATCTCTCAACTTACAACTCTCACATCTCTCAACTTACAACTCTCACATCTCTCGACTCACCACCTCCGATTCATCTCAACTCACTTACATGACCCATCACAAGTAACAGCCTGGTATAATTCTACTCACCCCCGCCACCTAAACAAACGGTCCGACCCTCAGGCCCAACCCACACAAACCACAACAGAAACAAAAACGACAAAAGATGTCTCGTAAAAGATGGATAGGACCGCTCCTACATGCGTCCAATATACCGACTGACCGACCCCAGCAACCCACCAACTCTCTCGTCTCTGCTTCCCCCCCCCTACGACAACCCCTGACCCGCGTGAGCCTCTCGCAAAACTATTCCCCCCCCCCGTCAGCCTCGTCCCACAAGCAACGACGTCAGGAAACTCACAGCTCAGCACCTTGGCCTGTCCGGCCCTGTCCTCGCACGCCACCTGGATGCTCGCCCCCTCGACAAAGTCCAGCACCACGCTAAAGGGCAGCTCCTGGACCTCGACGTCCGGCACGTACGGCCGCCGGAACTGGCCCAGGTGGTACCGCTTGCTGCCCTGACCCTGTCGTCCGCTCTGGGCCGGCAGCCCGCCCAGGACGAGGAAGCCCCTGGAGTCGAGGCCCAGGTTCCGCCGCTTCCACAGCAGCGTGTCCGGGAACTGCACGTTGACGTCTCCCACGTACGAGACCGTCGTCGTCGTCGCCTCTCGCTCCTCGGCCACCGCGTCCGAGATGTCGGCCAGTGAGCTCTTGCTCCGTGAGCCCGACAGAGTCGACAGCCGACGCATGAATCGTCCCGTCCGCGAGAGCTTCTTCCCGTCGTCGCCTTCGCCCGGGGATGAAACGGGCCCGTCCGAGTCCCGGTTGAAGGACGATCGCCGGCTGCTCATCGACATTCGCGGTGAAAAGGAGCTGCTCTGTAACAGGGGAGGCGACATCGACGCCGAACTCGGCCGGCCGTCTCCCGAACTCGAAGCCACCGACTTGCGACGCTCCTTGGTGATAAAGTCCTTGACCATGCTCAGCGACGACGGACGTGCCCTCAGCCCCTTGGCTCCTCGCTCCTCTTCCGACAGGTCCATGGCGTCCGAGGCTGCCCTGTGGTGATCAACCCACAGGGGAGACTGCTTGAGTTCCAGACGGCCATTCTCGAACCCGTCGCCCCCGTCTCTGACGATCCTGGCCGTGACCGAGACCGACTCCCCGTGAGCGCGTCGAAGATCGACCAGCGACGGAAAGTCGTGTTCCGTCTCGAACCTCTCCCGTCTGTTGGGCGTCCCGGGTTCCGACGACGAATCCTTGGACTGGGGTCGCGAGCCGGACACGCTCTTGAGAAACAGCGAAGCAGTGCCGTCTGCCACCGAAGGCGGCCTCGACTGCTCCCGCTTCTTGACCGCGTAAAAGGCCGACGACGGGCGTTCCCGCGAGTTCTGCCCGTCTCCGGACCCGGCAGTCAGCTTCTCGAGCGCCTTGATGCGCTGCGAGATGCCGGTGCCGATGTTTGATTTTTTGGCGAGGATGGCGGCTTGCAGCTGTTGTTGCTGTTGCTGTTGCTGTTGTTGCTGTAGGTGTTGCTGTTGCTGCTGTTGCTGTTGCCGCTGTTGCTGTTGCTGCTGCTGTTTCTGTAGGTGTAGCTGCTGCTGCTGCTGCTGCTGGAGCTGGAGCAGAGGCTGAGGCTGAGGCGGAGGCTGCTGCGTCACCTGGCGCAAAAAGGCCGGCCCCGTGCTGACAGACCGAGCAGACTGGCCCCCATCGGACGAGGCATTCAGGCTCCCGCGGACAGGATTCGATATGGTACGGACCATGTGAGCCGGCTGCGCGTTCAGGCCTGGCCGTCCCGTGGAAAAGGTGGCCGACAGTGGCGTCTTGACCACCATGGGCTTCGCTTCCTGCAGCGTCGCGCTCTGAAGCTCCTCCATCAGATCGTCGTCGTCGGAAAAGTCGACGCCGGAATGTGACGTGTGCCTGCTGTGGTAGGCGAGGTCGGTGCGGATCGGTTCGACGTGTGCCTTGTTGCGTCTGGGCTGGACGACGTTGGGCGACTTGTCCAACGAGTCCGTCTTCAGAGCCCGCTGGAGCAGTGGTGATGCCACCTTTGAGTCGGGCGAGTACAGCGTCGACACGTGAGAGTCGGGGCTCTTCCACTGGGCCGGAGACGCGACGCTCTCATCCACGTCAGCTGTCTCGCCTCCGGTATGAGCCGTCCTTTGATCGTCCAATGTCTCACAGTCATGGCCGCTGGTCGGAGCCTCCCGTGGCGACAAGGGAGGATCGATGGAAAACTTGGACACGGGAAGGGGGGTGATCCTGGGAGTTCCGCTGCTGACCGTAGTCTCGTCCAGGGCTGCAGACCCGATGGGGTTCATCTCGTCTTCTGTAGGGCCCCCCGTGTTGAGGCCGCCCTCGAGACCTCCCTCTTCGAGCACCGCTTCCCGTTGGACCGCTGTTTCGTCGACTTCCTCGTCCGCAGCCGGTACTTTGCTCCGCTCCTCGACGTCTGCCACGGCATCAAGGCATTTCTCCCTCGCAGTGTCGTCGGTCGATTCGGATACCGACGAGGCCTTGGTGGACTGTTCCGCCTCGGACAGAGCAACCACGGGACTGGCTGGCCGAGAATCAGAGTGTGTCAGATCGGATATCTGGTCCGCAGCCTCCGTATGCGGCAAGGCTTCGGCGGCCGTCTGGGTCTGGTCGGCTTCCGCTGCGTCTTCCGCCACCTCTGCAATGCTGCTTTGCACGCCGACACCTTCGGGGACACTGGATTCGTGAGTGGCTGCCGTGGTCGATGCTGCGAGCATCTTCTTCTGCCTCAGCTGCATGGCCTTGATCAGCCTCGCCTTTTCCGATGACATGGCAGCCTTCCTTGGAGTCTGCGGCAGTTGCCTCGTGGCTTGAGCGGCAGACACGCCCGAGCTGGTGACGGGCCTGACGACGTCCGTCTTGGTCCGAAACGGCTCTTCCGGCGTGACCGAGTAGTAATCGAAGCTGGCCGTCTTTTCGTCTGCAGCCCCATCGGCGGTGTAGGCATCGTGCGTCTTGTCGGTCGAGGCCTTCTTATTGCCTCTGCCAAACAGTTTGAAGCCCGCCGGGATGGCGGAAATGGGCCGAAAGGTGCCTGCAGTGCGCGGGCGGCCGCCGACGTCGAGCGAGGGCCGAGGACCGAGCTTGACCTTTGGTTTGTAGGGATAGCTGCTGAAAGGGTCGAGGACATCGCTCGACCTGGCAGACGACGTAGGACGCTGGTCGAGGCCGACAAAGTTGGGCACTTCCGACGTCGACGTGGCCGAGAACTCGCTATTCTCGGGAAAGGCGGCGAGCTGAGAGTTGAGAGCAACGGGATCTGCCACGGCGCGGTCTTGGCTCGACGGTCGAACCGCTGCCGAATCCTGAGAGTGACGCTTCGAGGCCCTCTGCTCCTCGTCCTCCTCGGCAATCTCCATCAAGCGTCTTCGGCGCAGGGAGCTGGTAGACGACGACGTAGAGCAAGAGGCGGCATGCAGGGAGCAGGCGGCCGACAGCTTCACATCCTTGAGGTCGGAAGCGGACTCGATCTCGAAGATGGCATCGTAGGGCGAGAAATGTTCGCAGACGGCGTTGAAGTGGACGGCGACGCGAGCTATAGAACAGTCAACGGATGAAACACCAAGACACGGACGGACTCGAGGTACCTTGAATGAGACGAGAGCAGTCCGGCGGGAGATGCTTGACGACGACGCTCCTCCTGCGGTATTTGAGGAAACCATAGAGCGGGCTCGTCTCGTCGTAGTCGGCCACTGCCTTGCGCATCTCGACGACACCGCCATTACCACGACTCAGCAGCTCGACCTCGTCTCTATCGGAATACTTGAGCAGCAGCCTAGCCAGATATTGTCAGCCGACTTCTTCCAGGGACGAAAAAGGCTCACCATCCGCCCACTTCGGCCGTGACAGTCTCGTGCGCCTCGAGAATGGCAGCTCCGTCGAGGCCATTAAGCGACATGCTGCCCTCTGCTGCGACCAGACTTGAAAAGACAGAAGCCGAGATGAAGCGAGGAATCGAGGCAACGGAGTGCAATCAGAGGCAGAGCCCGTGGTCGAGGCGCCCAAGATGGCCAGTTCCGAGCATGGAAGAAGCAGGAATCAGGAAAGACTCGATACTGCAGGGAGCACCGCTGCAACGCACAGCTGCAACAGGCTGCAACAAGCTGCAACAGAGAGCCCGGGAGCAGGGCAGAGGCCGTAGATGATGTCGAATCTCGGTGGGAAAGATGGAAGGGAAGGGGGGGGGTTCCCTCGATGTTCACTGTTCTCTGCCCGTTCACCCTGATTCAGCCGTCCCGTTCCTCGGGGTGGAAAGGTACAGGATACTTCGGACGAGACACGCTGGATGGCTGTGGTTGGGGTAGCGGATACCGCGCCGTCAGCTGCCGCCGTACCTCTCGTCGGGTCCAGGTGTGCTTTTGGACGGAAAAAAGGGGCAACACAGCTGAAGACCTCGCTCTGCTTCTGCTACACCCGTACATACCTAGGTATGCAATCAACCCTACCTACTGAATACTACCTACCTAGATATCTCGTACGAATACAGCCGAGTCGATACATCACAGCCATCGCAGCATACCTAGATACCTTCTACGTACATATCGCCCTACGCCAGCCGTGCATCCACCCCCAACCTAACCTACGATGGCGCCCCTTTCCCAGCCGAAGCGCGAGCTAAGAAATTGGACTTCTCTCAGGGCTGCCGTATGTATGTAGGTATGTAGTTATTGGGCGGCACGGGTGGGGTGCGTCAACCACACGTCACACGTGTCAGGGCATCCATCCCATCCATGAATCATCTGTATTCGTTCATAAGAATGCCTCCCAGCTGGCCGGCAGACTTATCTGAGGAACAATTCATGCACTGGAGAAACAAGATGCCTTTATCAAACGTGTGCCCCTGCTGTATTCGTACTTGGCACCGCGATTCAGTGGCCATCCATCCATCCATCCATCGCTCATCGGCCCCTACCGCTCCTCTCTCGCCCCTGAAATAATGGGGGCCGCCTCACCTGATAGGCCGTCCACCCACCCGGGCTCCATCCAGTCTGTCAACGTCCTCTCACCTCAGCTCTCACCTCAACTCTCACCTCAACTCTCAACACAACCAACTCCCAACACAACAAACTCCCACACAGACTCCCATAGCAACTCCCACAGCAACTCCCCCCAATCCCAACCAACACCAACCCCCATCGTCAACCCTCACCACCCCCAGCCTCCACCAAACCTCGCCTGAGATGCACCACCGCCAATCCCGTCCCACCCCTACCTCCCTAGTCCCTACATACATAGTCGCTCGCCCTCCCCGAGCCCGCACGGATCCATCCCCTCGCTCGGGAAACCCACCTACTAGCTCGGCCAATCCCTTCCGACGTCCTCTTGGCCGCTTGTCTATCCGCTCCCTCTTCCATCTAGACACGGTTTCACACCGAATCGAGCTTCTTCCTTCACCGCCAACCACACTCTCATCTGCCTACCTACTTCGTACTCCACGATTCGAATACTCTTCTCAACATACGCAACCCGCCCATCCACCGTAAATGACTGCCTCACAGCCACCATCCACAATTGCTCCCCTCGTCACCCGTAGACCTGACCGTTTCATAATCTTGGGTTGCGTACCTACGGATATCCGGCCTCTCGACCATGCGCAAGAAGCATTACAAGTCCTTGCCCTTCCAAACATCTGTCGCTCACCATCTAATGTCGCAAATGTGCGTGCTCGCCCATCTCATCCCGAGCCGCCCTCCGTCTGGGCAACTCGCCGAAAGCAAACACGGAGAGACTGGTTCAGGGAGAGAGAAAAGGAAAACCAAGCATCCAAGAAAGGCAAGATTGGAGAACTCGCATTCGCCCACCAGCCGTCGTCACCAAGTAATCAACTGCTAGGAACCTGCCTCTGCCTCGGCCTTGGTCTCGACATCGGCCGTCTTGTCGCCATCCGCATCCTCCGTCACTGCTGGGCCCTCCTCACCCTTGACAACGGCAGGTTCCTCTTCCACAGTCTCCGACAGCGCCGTCGGCACAAACTCGCCGTCGTTTGCCGTCGCCGACTCTTCGCCTTTCCGGCTGCTGCTGCTGGCCGACACGCCCACGGCCGCTTGGCTCCCGTCGGCAATCTTCTGCTTGGTGTCCATGACAATCTTTTCCACCTCGCTGACCCTCGCCGCTGAACCGTCCGTCTCGGCGCTGCACTTCTTCGTGTCCAGTCGTTGCGACGCTGCTTCCTTGTCGAAGCGGACAATCATGCAAGAGAGGTTGTCCGTGCTGAAGCGACTGAGCGCGTGATCCACCAGCAACTTGGAGGCTGTCGTCGGATCCTGCACATTTCGAACCAGGTCAACCGCCTCCTGGTCGCTGCAGACGTCCCAGAGCTGCATCCCAAGTCAGCAAGACCACAACGTTACCGCAGCTTACGTCTACTTACCCCGTCGCACGCAATGATGATGAACTCGTCGAGGTCGGTCTGAATCACCGTTTCCGTAGTGTAGGGATGGCCGGTGACGAGAGATTTCAAGTAGGCATCTCCGAGGGCTCGTGTGACGGCCAGCACGCCATTGACGCGGTTGTTCAGGATCAAACCTCCGGCATTGGAGATTCGTTTGCCTTCGTTTTCGTCGCTCCCCTTGTGGTCGTACGACAGCCGCAGTGCTTTGCCGCTGCGACAGAGGATGATGCGGGCATCCCCCACGTTGGCCGTGTAGAGAACGCGTTCCCGAGTGGCAGACGCCTTGAGCTTCGCATCCGTCGACGCGGGCCCTTCTGCTTCCTGCTCCAAAGGCTTCTTGGCCGCGGGCATCGATCCCGTGGCAGACCGATCGCAAGGCACCCGATCCTCCCAACGCAAAACAGCAATGGCCGCCGTGCAGCCACTATTCTTCAAGGGCAGCTTCTCGAGATGAGCATCGACTGTTGTAAAGGTCTGGTCTAAAAGCTCGGGGATGGCGTCGTTGGGGTTCTTTCTTATAATGTCCTCGAGAATGATGTGCAGCTTCTTCCCGCACCAGTCTGCGGCAAACGTGCCGGCGTGTCCGTCAAAGATGGCGAAGTAGCCGTTGTCGGACTGCGTCATCTCCTGACCAACAGTCTCGCCCGCTTCGCCGCCCGCTTCGTCCTTCTCGACGCCGTCGGCAGCTGGAGTGTCGAGAAAGTTGTAGAGAAAGGCGTGCGTGTCCTCCATGGTTCTCCTGCATTTCTTGTTCCTATCTTCCCAAACGCCGACTCGGAACGTCGACTTGGGCCCCGGTAATGATTCGCCGGCCGAGTTGTTCTGCTGACCTTGGGGCACGGCGAGGGCGGGATCCTGCTTGCCCAGCTTCTGAAGGGGTGTCTGCGGGGGCGGCTCCGAGTTGCCACGGCCGCTCTGTGAGAAGCTGAGCGAGTTTCTAGCCGAGGCAAGTAGACTGCTAGCTCTGCTTCCGACGCCGCTGCCACGACGCTTCTTATCCGCGGCGGCCCCGTTGTCGGTGCGGCCTTGAGGGCTACCATTTCCGCTGCGCTTCTCGCCGCTGGCGGCCTGATCCGATGATTTGACGGGCGTCGGGGTGCTGGTGCTGGAGTTGGACTCTGGAGAGGGCGACCTGCCCTGCTCCGACTTTGGTTCGCTCTCAGTCTTGGATCCCAAGCCGCCGCCAAACATCCTATTCAGCAGGCTGCCCCCCTGAAAGGAGAGACTGCGGCGCTTGTTGCCTGCCAGTTTGGGATTTGGGAGGACGGCGGGAGGGCGGAGGGCGTGACGGCGTTAAACGACGAAAGAGAGTCGGTTAAAGGAAGACGCGCGATGGGCGGTTGGTGGCCGTTGCGATATTTGAGGCTACCGTCGGGATCAGCTCGCAAACCCGAGGTCGCAAGCACGGGCCGTACCGGTCGAGTTCGAGGGCGGTCTGGGATGCGGAAACTGCGAGAGGCTGGGGGTCAGAACGAAACCAAGATGATGATGGACGGAAGTGATGAGCACGAGTGACGAGGTGATGCTGGCAGCTCCTGCGTGACGAGCCTCACAATCTCGGCGTCGAGAAACGTGGCGCGTTGGTTCTTGGAGACAAGAAGATAGCAGTGCAACAGAGGTCTGGTGCAGCCGCACTGGCACAGTGATGGACACAAATCGGGACACAAAATGGGGGAAACGGGGGAAGGCCAACGCACGCAAAGAGGCGCAGTTGAGGTAGGCAACACGTACCTAAGCGAAGTCGCAAGCCGTGGTACAGACTGAGAGCTGTAGGTAGGTGGTGGGCGATGGCACAGACAGCCAACGACAGCCTTCAGCGAGGCCGCGAGCCTTTGGGAAATACCGTGTTGCCTCGGGCGGAGGGAGGGCGTCGAGAAGCTGTGATGGCTGAGCGTTGAAGAGGCTTGAAGGGGGGTTTGCTCTGCGTGGCGCTCGTGATTGCGCCGGCTCGGGTGTTGTCCCGGCTGGGAGTAGCTGATACTTGCAGTCGGGGCTTGAGAGTGGAAAGGCGCTAATGCCGGGAGAAATTAAAGCACTTTTTAGTAACTTGAAAAAGCACAAGTCTATCACGCTTTGTCTAGTCGACTCCAAGTACTCAGCCCTGCCAATCTGATGCTCAGCCCTGGCTCCATCAAGTCTCCGGTACAACTTCCTCCCGGGCCTTTACAGCCAGGAACCATCCGTGCTAACGGTGTTGGCCAGTTGTCTTACGTAAGGTGAGCAAAATGACGTGACGATGAAGACACCTGACAAGGTGAGCCTGTCGCGTCTCAGCTTAATCCCTTGTTACCTCGAGTCTGTCAGACTCTGTCTTGGAGCTGGCCAACCGGGAATCTCATCATCACCAAGCACCTCTTCCCACGGATTCTCGCAGCGCCGAGGTGGCGCCCGCTGCTTGATTCATCCGGAGCCGATTGTCGAATCACCAGTCTCCGGAATCCGCGTCGCATCCGGCTGCGAGGTCAGTTTACCCGTCCCAACTGTTGACTGACAGGCTGACACCTCGGATAATTCACTCCGACCAACTGCTTGAGCACACAGGGTCCTCTCAAAGTGGCTGAGGCTATCTAAGAAATTACAACTTCTACATCGTCAAGGGCAGCGACCTTTTCCGACGGACTCCTGCAGGTCGTGGTCCATGGTAAGACAGGCCAACAACACAGATCAGCCACCAACCGGACACAATATCCGGGCTGCCTGATGTCCAAGACCACCAAGTCCTTGTACTCTTCTCCACCGTCGGGCCGCCATGCAGAGATGGTTCTGGCAGAGGCTCGGCACGTGTCTTGGTCTCACCGCAGCCGATGTCGACGAATCCATCTCAGCCACAGTCAAGTCGGATGATTGCAACCAAAACGCCTACTCCTCGAGACTCTCAACTTTTGAGAATTGTGGACGTGTCTTCTCTGCGCCGTCATGTGAGCCCGAGCGCCATGTCTGGTCCCAGCGTAGAGTGCAACGTGACTGTGGATGGGAACTTGTCGTCCTAACATGAGAGTGCGGCGACACCGTCGTTTGTGATGCCGGGTAATCGTGAGAGCTTGTCATCGTGACATGGTTCCCGAGCTGGTAGCAATCCCGCATCATTTCCTCAAGCTATCCAGCCTGGCTTGGAGATCATCATCGACGGGATCGCCCCCGCTGCTTCCGCCGCCAACCGCTTGCGCAACCTTGCCTTCGGGCACCGACGAGTTGCCCAGAGCCGTTGGTGTTTCACCAAGCTGTTTAAAAAGGTCAGCCTCGTGGTGCTGGAGTCGTCGGAAACAGGAGCCAATCTCACTGCTTGATTAAAGTCGATGCCAATCTCTTCCAAGACTTGATCAACGACTTCGTCGCCTTCCTCCTCGATCCCGACGTCCATGGCATCGTCAACGGCGTCGTCCATCATCTCTTGTCTCTGCTCCATGATGTCGTTCTCACGCTCAAACTCCATGGCGATGCGTTGAAGTTGGGGCAAGTTCATCGACTTGTTCATGCTTCCGAGAGCCATTGTAGCCCCCTTCATGGCCTGCATCATCTGCTCGTTGGTGCGATATGTCTAGTTTGCGTCCGCGTCAGCCCTCGGAGACGAGCTCGGAGTAGTCACACGTACCTGTAGCCGAAGCGAGATCTGTTGCAGCTGGCTCCGCATGGCATAGAACTTTTCGACGTATCGCCGGGTGCGGACCAGATCCCTGGCCTGAATCTTGCACGCTCCCATCTGGCCGTTCTTTGCGCTTGTCTTGATCTGTTGTATGAGCGTCTTCTCCTGCTTCTCCAGCTTGACGCGCGTTTGGTCGAGCTCCCTGATGGCCTTGTCCAGCATGCGCTGGTTCTTCCGCAGACGCTCGGCGGGCGTCATGCGCTTTCCAAATGCCCATTCGAGGATCTAGAAGGGGTCCCTGTCAGTCGCAGGAATCGGAGGCGAGGGCTATGGTGACTCGCGTTCATGCTGCCTGTCCCACCTCGCGAGCAGAACCGGGACTGAGCGCAAACGGTATTCAAGCGCAGACTTGGGACTCCTTATCAGTCGTAGCAAGAGGGCTTCTGGCGGGCTGCGGCGGACGTCTGAGTGCTGGTGATAGTTACTGATGGACGATGAGTCGTGGTGGAAGGCTGGGCTGTTGACATCAGCCCGAGATTCCATCCAATGGATCGCCCTGCGTCCTGCAGCCTTCCATTCAAGGGGCACATGTGGCAGCCTTGCACGTTACATGTGGATTGGCGGACCCAAGCGGGGTGGCAAGGTAGCAGGATGACAAAGCTCAAGTACCGGGACCCTGGCGGAATGGATTGAATGCGATGGCGCTCAGCCCGGAGTTTTACCGATAATCTAGCCAATCGTGAGACGGAGAAGCCATGACGATGAAGGTCTGCATAACAAACCTTGAAATATTCATCGCTGATCCCAGCCCCTCTCCCATGCCGAACTAACCTGCATTATTCCATCACCTATTCGTACGGATCGCTATCCCTCGACTCGTCTGCCAACTCGAACATGCTACTCTTCCATCTTTGAGTCGACAATGAGCCAAGACTATTTCCCTGGCAAGGGGAAATCCCGCGCCCGCCGTGACTCCGATGCCGACAAGCCACCGACCGCTACGCCTCCCAACTACATGACCGTCGGCACCGGTTCCACCTCTGAACATGCCTCGCGTCTCGTCAACATGCTCGATGTCGACTCCGGCTACGGCGGAAGTGCCTCTGGTGATGAGCCTCGAGCAGCCATGGCCCAGACTTCGAGGCCTGAGGTTGCCCATCACGACCGCCCTCAGGCCGGCGTCCTACATCAGATGTGGTACAACTCGCAGCGAGCCACGCTGGGCAGATCGATAAACAAGGTTTTGGACTTGCTCCAGAGCTTGCGGGAGATGAACACTGCCTGGCCGGCGCACTACCCGTCTGTCCAGCGAGGAGACACTCCCTCAGAACGACCTTCATCACGTCCCGGCATCCCGCATACGCAGTCGACCATGACGGGCTTCGGCAGTGGGAGTGCGTCTTACGAAGGTGCTCCGGCTCCTCTTCGGAGATCCATGACTTCGTTCGAGCCCTCGTCGGCCGAGTCCAGTCGAGCTGCTGAGAGTCGACCGGCACCGGAGCCTCGGCTGGTCACGCCTCAGATCGCCCAAGAGTTTTCCATATTAAAGCTTGACTTGAAGCTGGGATCCTTCAACCAGGCCGAGCTGGTACACTCGCTCGAAAAGGGTTCCATCGCTTCGCTCCTGGATGGCAAGATCAGCTCCAGCATGAAGCATCTGCTCTCTCTCCGGGAACGCATCGAAGATACGTCCAGCAAGGTGCTCATCACGGGTGATCTGAATGCGGGAAAGTCGACTTTCTGCAACGCCCTTCTGCGGCGCAAGCTCTTACCTGAAGACCAGCAACCGTGTACGGCCATCTTCTGCGAGGTGCTGGACGCCAGGGCCAACGCTGGAGTCGAGGAGGTGCACGCCGTTCACAAGGATTCCGTCTACAACCGAAACGACGAATCGACCTACGACGTCTTCTCCCTAAAAGACCTGGAAAAGATTGTCAGCGACAACGAAACCTACACCCAGTGCAAGGTCTACGTCAAGGATATCAGAACCATTGATGAGTCCTTGCTGAACAATGGAGTCGTGGATATTGCCCTCATTGACGCGCCCGGTCTCAACTCGGATACGACAAAGACGACGGCAATCTTCGCCAGACAAGAAGAGATTGACGTTGTCGTTTTCGTCGTGTCCGCGGCCAATCACTTTACGCAGTCAGCCAAGGAGTTTATATGGGCTGCGGCTGCGGAAAAGGCCTACCTCTTCATAGTCGTCAACGGCTACGACGCTATTCGAGACAAGGACAGGTGCCAGAAACTGATATTGGATCAAGTATCGGGGCTCAGTCCGCGAACCTTCAAGGAGTCGACGGAGCTCGTCCACTTCGTGTCTAGCAACGCGATTCCTGCCGGCCCCTCGCCTCCCGGCGGACCTGGAGGTGGCGGAAGCGGAAGCTCCAGCGGCGGCGGCGGTGGTGACGGGGACCCTGACGGCGATTCCGGCCCAGACAAGGGCAAGGGCAAAGACGTTGAGAAGGTTCGCAAGTTTGAGGCTCTGGAACAGTCGCTACGGCGGTTCGTCCTCGAGAAGCGAGCACGCTCAAAGCTCGCGCCGGCGAGAACCTACCTGTTGAACATCTTGAACGACGTCAACACGCTGGCCACAGTCAACCACGGCGTGGCACAGTCGGAACTAAACCGGGTCACGGCCGAGCTCAAGACGCTGGAGCCTCAGCTGGAGACGAGCAGGAGAGCTGTCTCAGAAGTCGGGGACCAAGTCGACGAGGAAGTAGAGCAAGTCTGCAAAGAAGTGTACGATCACACGCGTGCTGAGCTCAACGCGGCCATAACGCACGCGGGCAAGTCGAATCACGACGTGCCTTACCCCGGCTTCTTGAGCGCGTTCCAGTACGCCGATGAGCTCAAGGAGGCTATGCTCTCTCACATCGCCGACGCCGTCAGCAACTGCGAGGAATACGCACGCACCAAGTCGGTCCAAGGCGTCAACGTCATCAAGCAGCTCGGCATCCTCCACGTCGGAGACGAGTTCCAGAGCCTTCAGTTCCGACCCGACGTCATGTTCCGCCGCAAGCGCGATGCCCTCGCCCGCCAGGTCGACGTACCCACCGAACTATGGGACTTTGTCGATTGGTCTACACTCCTACAGCGGCAGGAGAAGTACGCCGGCACGGGCATGGCGCTGACTCTGGCTGGGGCCTTGGTTCCGCGAGTCGTGGGCATGAGCAACTGGGTCGACCAGGCGCTGACGGCGACGCGCCTCCTGGGCAATGAGAAGCTTCAGCGACTCATCCTCCCGGGCATCGTGTTGGCAGGTAAGAGAGGATACAAGTGAAGACTTGTACCAAACCTACAGATGGCTGACGAGGGAAACACAGCCGTTGCGGCAACGGCATACGTCTTCCAGCAGATCCCCAACTCGCTTCCCCCTCGACTGGCAACCAAAATCTCAACTCAGCTCGCCGAACTCGACTACGTGCACGCCAACTCAACACGCATCTCATCCTCGGTCCACAAGGTCCTCCGCTACCCAGCCGAGACGCTACGCCTCGGCCTCGACCAGAGCGTCAAAGACCTGGGCAACCGACTCGACGAAACAGTCAAGGTCAAGAACGAGAGCGACCGGGCAGCAAAGTTCTTCCGCGAACTCTCGGGCGAGAGCCAGGTTCAGCGCAGCATGGTCGAGGCTGTTGACCTGGATGCCCCGCCGCCAGGCCTGCACTGATGGTGATGACCACCTTCACCACCACCAATAGCCACCCTTCTCTTCTTTTCTGAATCGAGGAGCTCTCTCCTGTACGCTTGCGGTCTATGGTGTGTACGATGCCTCGCCTGTGCGGTGGGCGTAGGCTGGCGTTGGGAGGGGGTGGAATGGGGGAGGCGGTTGGTTGTCACGTCCTTCTCTACGACTTGCTTTTGCGTTGATGAAAAGCTTTTTCGTTGCTTTTTCTGACTTTTTGCTTGAGGCTGGCTGGCTGCTTCGTCGTACGAATAGTCGAATGCGCAACTCTACTTCTTACTGAATATATACCCGATTCTACTCTACGCACTGCAAGCCTCCTTCTCCAATGCCGAGGAGTTGTAATCGTGGTATTGATACAGCCTTGACTACCTACTTGTCCGCCGCCATTCATACAATAGGTAGTCGACGATGGCACATCCATCGTCTTGTCAGTGTCCGGGCTCCAAATCGCAGCTGATTATAGTGTAAGGATCCAGTGAGATTGGATGAGCAAGATGCTGCTGCGGGTTGCTGCAACGTCCGCTGACTCGTTCTCATGTATGTGAAGCTACCACCCTTTGCATTCTCTGGTTGCGTAGAGAGTCGATCCGTTTTGATTGAGGGGGAGGGGGGTGAATGTGATGCCGAAGCGGCCGACGGCATGTGGTCGTTCCTTGTTCTGTGAATTGGCCTTTCTGTGGCCTCTTTGTGCATCCGATATCGTCGGGAAAGGTGCCGGCTCGGCTGGAGTGCTGCCCGAGCTGCTCAATGTTGAGTAGTGACATCAACCGTTCCAACAGCGGCGGCCTTTTCATCAGCGCTCTTCTCAGGCTCAGCCGTCATCAGATCATTGCCCGTCTGACGCATGCTCATCTCCTGATCCATGGCCATAATCTGCTGGTCCTCTGCGAAGGAGAGGGCAAAGGGAACGCCGAAGAAGAGAGCCGATGTGGTGATGACCCATGCGCCCTTGCCGCTGAAGGATAGGATGCTCCATGCCTTGGTGGAGAAGGAGGTGACGTGGTTGGAGACCCAGCCCCTGGTGGTTGGCGGGATCACGTCGCGAAGAGCGAGTAGCCGCTCAGCAAACGACTCGCCTGTGGGTTCATAGTCGGACTCGTTTGATATCTCCGAGTCTGACGGGAGAGGTCAGCGTTGGAGAGGCGCGACGGCGGAGGGATACGAACCGGTGTCGGTGAAGTCATCATCGTTGATTTCGTCACCGGTTTGGTCATGGAAATGCTCGTCCTCTACTTCGGTGAGCGTCACCATGTTTGCGGCTTGGGGCGGCGGTGCGCTGGTCCGTTAGGGCGGTGTCGAAAAGCCCTGCCCTGGACTGTTCGCGATGGTGCTTCTGGCGGTGCGATTTGGTGGAAGGGCCTGGCTGGGTGCCAGGAGAGCGCTTGGTTGCTGGTCGTGACGAGCTGGTCGTAGCCGATAGAGGATGGAGCTTGAAATTTTCAGGTTTTCTGGGTTTAGCCGAAGAAGACGCCGACACGCGGTTGTCACGTGGTCTCTCGTTTCTACTGAACACACACCCACGACAGCGCAAGTCATCGGAGAGGCTGACGCTGTCAAACCTCGGAAACAATCACCTGCTAGAATTCATGGCATTCGCGATCCGATCTGTATCGATTTTCGCCCAGCTTCACGGATGCTACCCGCCGCCATGGCAGTCTCGAACGACGCCACAGCCTCGGCCATCGAGATGGAAGACGTGGCGCGAAGAAATTGGTTTACGATCAAAAGGCAGGCTAATGTGGATTGCTGCCGCGGATACGTAAAACTCAAAGGCCAAGCTCGAAGCTATTCCAAGCATCGTGACCCGGCTTGCAGGAAGACGCCATGACTCAACGAGATGAGACGAGACGAGACAAGGCAGAAAAGGACCCGACAAGCTGGATGGCGCGGGATCGTGAGGTCATGTGCGACCCAGACACGGTGCGGGACTCGATGCCAAAGGAGTGAAAAAGGGAAAAGGAGTGAGAGGAACTCATGCCGGACGGGGAGGGCACGTGGCCGCAAGGTTGCTCGGCCTCGACCAGCGGTTGCAATCGCGATGGACGGCAGCATCGTGAGCGGCCATCAGGTAAAATGGGGGTAATGGAATCGGGCCGGGCTGAGAAAGCTGGGGGTAATGAGATGGATGGGTCATTGGGGAGCTGGCCATGGAAGCTCCAGAACGCGGCATCGTCAGCACCGGCGTGTCCGGAGCGCCTCCCCCGGATGCGCCGTCCAGGGCCGAGAGGAAGGGGAAGAGGGGCGGAATCCTCGTGGCGTTTGCATCGTGGCGGACCAGAAGCATTGGGGGCGGGACGAATAGACAGGCTCGCTAACGACGCTTGGACAGATTCCAACAGTCACGAGCGCGGGCTGGAAACTCTGGCGATGCATTCCCTCGGCTCAAGGGCGAAAATCTCTGGTGCGTCTGCTGATGCGACCCGAGTTGGGCGACGCATTGGGTTTAGCTGGCTGTGGTGCAGGCGACGGGAAGGCTTGAAACCAGTTCTGTATCTGCTTGTAGGGATACCTTCTCTTTGGGAGAAACCCCTGCAGAGCCTCGAATAGCCGACAGCGACCCGTCAGCGTGGGCCGCGGGGTGCGTCGTGTTGCATGTTCCTGAGCCCCCAACAAGTCCATCAGGGGGGTTTCCGGACCTGGAGAATGGCATCGTGAGTGAGCCCGCTGGCCGAGGGCCGGACGCCCCGGTGTACTTGTTTCGACGGTAAGCCGTCTGGTGTCCAAATGGGTAGCGATGCCATCTTGGTCAAACGTCTCGTGCGTCGTCGTATACGGACACGAGGCTATTCTCCTTCTTTGGGCGGTCAACAGCCCGGCCCTCGTTGCTGGGCCACGACGCTTTAGCGATAGGCTGCTCGTCGGCTGACGGGATGGTGGGTTTATGCGGTCTGTGTCATAGTCATCGGGCAACGTCGTGGTTTCCGGGAGGCGCATAATGTTTTGATTTGGGGGGCCGGGGGAGGGCAGGGCAGGGCAGGGCAGGGCAGGGCAGTTGGTTTCCTGATGGTCAAGGGCATCGGACTGATCTGGGAGTATTGGTAGGTAGCTAGGTATCCAGGCAGCGCACGGGCAGATGCTACTCTCAGAAGCTGTTGCGACGGCTGATTGATGATGTGCAGATGAGCGATTAAGTCGCCATTGCTAGCAACGAGCTGATGGAACGGCACCGTGTGAAGACCTCTTACATACAGATCTCTTACAGACGCGGCTTGTGCCTGAAGGCTTGGCCGTGACGAGGCTGTTCCGGGCTGGTGGAACAGGAAAAAGGAACAAGGATGGCATGCAAGACATCCATTCGTGGCTTGTCTTTGCTGCGAGCGGCAGATGCCCATCCGCAGGTACGTAAGAGTATAGCTGGGTAATCAACAAGTGAGAGCATTCGCGATTACCGGCTGCTAATGGCCCGGGTCGGTTGTCTTGGAGACTCTCGAAGCCATCGACACCTCCAGGCCTTCACCACCTATTCATACCTCTATCCTTTGGTCCGCTCCAAGCTTTCGTATCCATTTCCCGTTCATCAGCAGACCAGCCGTCGCCTGGAGTAGGTATAATTCGTACATACATACATCCGGGGGTATCCTGCCAAGTGGCGCCCGCTGTAAATCCATCCGTCCATCCCTTGCGCCTCCTCGCCATTGGACGGACCCCACGATTGAGGGGCGCTGAGGCCCGCTGAGGCCCGCCGAGGGGCGCTGTAACTGGAGCCGGCGGGCGGTCGCCGCGGAGGGCACGAGACGTGGGAGACGCTGGTCCACGGGTCTCACTCGCTCGAGGCAGCTGTAACCTTCGTGTACGAGTACCTGCCTCAAAAAGCATCTTTGCTGGGGCTCAGCTTTTTTTTTCGGGTATCGTTTTTGTGGCCTCTATCGTTCTTTTTTTTTTTTTTTTTTGCCCATTGTTTCTAAAATAAACACAGCTTGGTGGTGACGTGAGGCCCGTCTCTCTCCACGCCTTCGAATTCCTACTTAAAGCCAATGCCGCCTCGGATCTGCCCACTGCTGTCTCGGCCGGCTTGGCTTGGTTGATGACACCTACGAACTTGCCTACCTTCTCACCTTCAATACATACATACATACTGCATTCAAACTATCCCTCTCCTCTCTCTCCCTCAACTCCCTCCCCTCTCTCCTCTTCCATCCTCGTTGTGAGCCTCGCCAATTCGGCCCGGACACCGCCCCGTGTGCCCCTGCTGACCGGCCGTCGTTGGCGGCCATCTAGTTTCGTTTCCAGCACTCTGAGACGACCCCGTCGCCTCCCTTCACCGACCCCTAAATACCTCCTCTCACCACCCCGTCATCTCTCCGTCTCCCGCCGGTGCTTTCCGTTGCCTTCTCACCTCTTTGGACCTACCTACATCCATACATAGCCGCAAGCTTCCCCAGGCTATCCGACCAAAACAACCCCGCCACGGCTGCCCCGCCAACTTGCAGCCCTTCACATTCCCCCTTTGCCATTCGCTATATCAACGTCATCCGTCATCCGTCATCGCCGCATAGATAGGGCTGAGCAGCCTGATTGGACCCTCCTTCCCTCTCTGTCAACCATCACCCCCTGCCGAGTTCCGAGAAAACAAGAACAAGGTGAGTCTGTTTTGCCGTTCCGGTTGCTTTGTTTTGTCAATTGCCGTTTTCGGCCATCTCAAGCCCGTTTTCTTCATGGCTGTCTCGAACCGCTGTGTGGCTTCCGTCTGTCCGATGAGACCTGTCCCGGCCCTACCTACCTACCTATACACTCGCCTTCTCTCTTTATCTGCTCTGAGCTCTGCTTCTTGATCGTCACGTCTTCTTGTTATATTCCCCGGCTCGCTTGTTGTACAGCACCAACCGTTACTCCTTGTTGATTCCCCTACCTCTCATCCTTAATACTCTGTCCATTTCCACATCACTCACATGGATCCCTCCGACAGTTTCCCGCAATTTGTCGATCCGTCCGAAGAGACGGAGCCTCCGAGCACCATGGGCTCGATAGCACCCAAGCCCAGGCCCGTCCTCCTCACTCTCCAATCCGACAACTCCAGCCGCGGTCCCTCACCCCAGCCGACTCACTTCAGCGTTCCTCTCGCCTCGCATCCCAACGCCAATGGCCACCGCACTCTTCGCTCTGCCACAGTCGGCTATGTCGCTCCCGCCTTTGCTGGCAAGGATGACCAGATGAAGTCGGGTAGGCATGTCCATCATGTCGTCTGCTCCCCGGCTGACCTTGTCTTTCCTCCTCGTTTGTAGTCAAGGAAACTCTCGTCAAGGCCGGATGGATCCCCGAAGCTCTCGTCGCAGAGGAGACGCGCTGGTTCTACGAGCAATTGGGCATCGACGATGTCTATTTCCGCATCGAGACGCCAGAGGTCATAGCCAGCCAGATCACTTCCCTCTACGCCGCCAAGGTGGCCGCCTATTCCCGCGAGGATAAGCGGGAGGAGATTCGTCTCGACATGGAGGCCAACGACCACGCCATCTACATCGACACGAGCGAGCCCGGCAAGACTCATGTCGGCGGCCCGAGGTACGAGTCGCGCCTCGAGGCCAAATACCTCGACCACCAGGGAAAGCACAGGTATCGTGTCGAGACGTTTCGCTCGCCGGCCGTCATCGGCGCAAGTCCCTCGTCAAAGGCCACGCTCCGCTGCTACTTCGTCTACCAGTGCCAGTTCAGGCGCGGTCCCAAGGCCTACGATCCCAAGGAGACCAACATCGAACTCATCTCCGACGTCGGCTTCTGGCAAAAGGCCACGGATAACACGAAGCAGATGTACCAGGAAATCATCGAGCTGGCCGTCAATAGGTCTGGCCCTGTCATTGAAATCTTCGACATCGAAGGTTCCCCCGAGAAGCGTCTGGTCATTGCCTTTCGCACGCGTACCGCTCGAGGCATGTTCTCGTCCCTGAGCGATCTCTACCACTACTACGGCATCACCAGCTCGAGAAAGTACGTCGAGCAGTTTTCCAATGGCATCACCATCATGAGCATCTACCTCCGGCCCGCCCTACAACTGGAAGGCTACTACCCGCCCATCGATGACTCCATCCATCAGATCGCCAAGGAGATCTCCCTGCTGTACTGCCTACCGCAGAACAAGTTCCACGATCTCTTCGCCGTCGGATCTCTGAGTCTGCAGGAGGCCGTTTACGCCCACTCTGCCTGGGTCTTCGTGCAGCACTTCCTCAACCGGCTGGGGCCCGAGTACGCCTCTCTATCGCACATCCTTGACCTCAACGACACGGCGCAGGCTGCGCTGCTGTCTCGGCTCAAGCGCCGTCTGAGGACCGAGACGTTCACCCCCGACTACATCCTGGAAATCATCGAGACGTACCCCGGCCTGGTGAGGTCTCTTTACGCGTCCTTTGCCAGCGTCCACCTTGGCGTCGACTCGACCCAGAGTGTTCCGCCGACGCCCAAGGTGGAAGTGCTCTCCGACGATAAGCTCAAGGAGACGATATCCAAGACGGTGGCCAACGAGCACGACGAGATGGTCATGACGGCCTTTAGGGTCTTCAACAATGCCATTCTCAAGACCAACTACTTCACCCCGACCAAGGTGGCCCTCAGCTTCCGCCTCGACCCGTCCTTCCTGCCCGAGGCCGAGTACCCCCGTGCGCTATACGGCATGTTCCTCGTCATCGGTGCCGAGTCGAGGGGGTTTCACTTGCGCTTCCGTGACATTTCTCGCGGGGGCATCCGTATTGTCAAGTCTCGCAGTAAGGAAGCGTACGGCATCAACGCGCGCAATCTCTTTGACGAAAACTACGGCCTGGCCAACACGCAGCAGCGCAAGAACAAGGACATACCGGAAGGCGGCTCCAAGGGCGTCATCCTGCTGGACCCCAAGCAGCAGGACAAGGCCGAGGAGGCGTTCGAAAAGTACATTGACAGTATCCTCGATCTCCTGCTGCCGGCGACGAGCCCGGGCATCAAGAATAAGCTGGTGGATCTATACGGCAAGGAGGAGATTCTCTTCATGGGCCCGGACGAGAATACGGCCGACTTGGTGGACTGGGCCACGGAGCACGCGAGGATCCGCGGCGCTCCCTGGTGGAAGTCGTTCTTCACGGGCAAGTCGCCGAAACTGGGCGGCATCCCTCATGACAAGTACGGCATGACGACGCTCTCGGTACGCGAGTACGTCAAGGGAATCTACAGGAAGCTCAACCTCGACCCTTCGACGGTCAGGAAGATGCAGACGGGAGGCCCCGACGGCGACCTGGGAAGCAACGAGATTCTGCTCGGGAACGAGAAGTGGACGGCCATTGTCGACGGCTCGGGCGTCCTGGCCGATCCCAACGGTCTCGACAGGGACGAGCTCCTCCGCCTGGCCAGGAAGCGGGCCATGATCAGCGAGTACGACATGTCCAAGGTGTCCAAGGACGGCTATCGCGTCCTGTGCGACGACAACAATGTCTGCCTTCCCAACGGCGAGGTGGTGACGAACGGCACCTCGTTCCGCAACACGTACCACCTCCGCGATACGGGCATGACGGATGCCTTTGTCCCGTGCGGCGGCCGGCCCGAGTCGATCGATCTCATCTCGGTCAACCGGCTCATCAAGGACGGCAAGACGACGATTCCCTACATCGTCGAGGGGGCCAACCTCTTTATCACGCAGGACGCCAAGCTCCGGCTCGAGGCTGCCGGCTGCATCCTGTACAAGGACGCGTCGGCCAACAAGGGAGGCGTCACGTCGTCCTCGCTCGAGGTGCTGGCCTCGCTCTCCTTCGACGACGAGGGCTTCGTGGAGAACATGTGCTGCGATGCGGAGACTGGCGAGGCGCCGCAGTTCTACAACGATTACGTGCGCGCGGTGCAGGCCAAGATCAGCGAGAACGCGCGGCTAGAGTTCGAGGCCATCTGGCGCGAGCACGAGGCCACGGGCACGCCGCGTTCGATACTATCCGACAAGCTCTCGCTGGCCATTACGGATCTGGACGAGGAGCTGCAGAGATCGGACCTCTGGGCCAACGAGAAGATCCGCAAGAACGTGCTCCGCGACGCGCTACCAGCCTTGCTACTGCAGAAGATTGGGCTGGAGACGATCATCACGCGGGTGCCCGAGCCGTATCTGAGGAGTATCTTTGGGAGCTACCTGGCCAGCCGGTTCGTCTACGAATTCGGCAGCGAGCCGAGCCAGTTTGCCTTTTTCGACTTGTGAGTACCGGCGCACTGCCATGGGTGAGAGAAGTGCTAACACGGGTGTTTCCAGCATGTCGAAGCGGATGGCGAGTATGAACGCGAGGTCTGCAGAGTGCAGCGAGTGATGGAGGAAGTAGGTGAAAGAGGAGGATTGGTCGACAGGGTTAGGCCAGGTCAACGAGGCAATGAGGAGCAGAGTGTCTGTATGTAGAACTGGTTCGAAAGGATTGGGGATGGGACAAAACTTGTCAAAGTTGATGGAAGTGACGAAAGCTTCTTACCTCTGGGGAAGCAGCATGAATGTGAAGCCAAGTGCATAAGATGCCAAGTTGACGGTCGTACCGACTAAGCTGGGGGGCGTTGGGGTGGGTTCGTCAACAGTATGTATGTAAACAGAGATGGGTGATACTGGTCAGTGATAGTGATGGGTGTGCTTGAGCCATGTCAGCTGTGCCGAGAAAGCAGGGAGGCTCAAGCCGGTGATGTCGGTGGGCACGGACGAGCTGAAGTCGGGGGGTGTATAGGGTAGGGGCAGGTGATCTGACCTGCCCTTGGTTGGGCTACTATTCGTGTACTTCGTACAGATCTGACTGAGTACGAACGCCCAGAAGAGCTGCATCCGGGTTTCCAGCTCCACGTTTCGTGTTGCCCGGTGAGCAGAACTTGGGACGGACCAGGACCCCTGGGATTGGATTTGAGGCGGGTCACGGGTGGTGGTGCAAGAAGCTGGTGCAAGACGCTGACTGTGCATGGACGAGCGGGTTTTCGGTACCGGCGCAGCATTAGTCCATTCAGGCACTTTGCAGCCGTTGCGATGCCACAATTTTCAGGTGGCTGGTACATGGAAGTACTTCCGGCTCGTCCCGCCGGAGTCGAGGCTGTGGGCGAACGGTGGTGGTTTGCGGTGGGAGCGATAACCGCCTGATTGGAGCTGTCGGGTACCGGTACCGCGAGGGAGCGATGTGGGGCCGCGGTGCAGCTCCTCTAGTGCGATTTTGGATCGAGGGAGGGAAAAAAAAAAAAAAAACGCCTCCAAACCCCCCCCCTCCCCCCACGAGGAGAGCAAAAAAAAAGGCTCCTCTTCCCATCCTCAAACAAAAGAAAATAAAGCGGAACACGTATGCCGTCTTTTGCTTTA
>NJES01000273.1:0-23296 GCA_002591395.1 Ophiocordyceps camponoti-rufipedis | reverse complement strand
GTCACCCCGTGCACGCGCCCTGCGGGGGGCGCGCGAGGAGTGCGAAGGGGGGCAGCGAGAGGGGGGGGGGGAGGGGGCGTTGGGTGGGGCGGGAGGGGGGGGGGGGTGGGGGGGGGGGGGGAGGGGGGGGGGGGGGGGGGGGGGGGGGGGGGGGCGTGTGCCGGCCACAATCTGTGTGTGGGCGTGTGCGTCCCGCGATGCTTGTTCGTGGTAAGCGGGTGAAGCTTATTAAAGAAACAGGGTCGCGCCCAGGGTCTGGGGCCGTCTCTCCGACAGCCAGCCAATAATCGGCCAGATCGGAAACGTTGACCATTCTGACGAACGAACGAGCTTCGCAACACGGTAAAAGGGGCATGCCATGCCATTGTCGCCCCAAGGCCATGGAGCTGCACAAATCCCGCTCTGCCTGCCGTAGAAAGCCGGCCCGGCCGTGTCTCTCGGCCGCTGACGGTGGACACGAGGGGTTCCCTCTCTGCCGGTATCAAGACACAGCTAGGAGGATGGAAATGCCGCGACGCGCGCCTGACTGACCCCATGCTCCGGACCATGGACAAGCAAGCGAAAAAGGCCGCTTGTTCGCAGGGAGTTGCGGGTCCAATAGTCAAATCCCATTCATCCCCTTGACCTTCTTCAACGATATGGCTCCAAGGAAACGAAACGTTCCTGGCGACTCAGCGAGACAGGCCGAATGACGAGCGACAGGAGAGGGGGTCCGGCAAGACAGCGCCGCCTCATCGTCGATGCTCTCTCGAGAGGGCGATACCCAAGCCAGGGACGAGACGACGCCAGCGAGCCCCCAACGTCTGCAAGAAGCATAGTCTGCTCGACACTTGGCCGCAGCCGGACGCCGTCAGGGTCCACGGGACGACTCGTCTCGGCCCTAGTGTCGGCTAGGAGGCTCCCTTTTGCCGTGCCACATCTGGTCATCTGCCTCTTGAGCGCGAGATCGAGATTGTCAAGGGAGGACCCAAATGTCGGGGAGGGGGTGGTAGAGACGACGGAGGGGACCTCGGAGGGATTGACCCGGGGAGAGGGGGGGGTGTATGCGTGTGTGAGTGTGTGAGTGGTGAGTGGAGTGTCTGCCTCGCCCTGCCAACCGGCGGCGAGGGTGCGACCCTGCCAATACAGAGGCGGCGGGGGAGAGGAACGAGTCGTAGCCGTTGAATTGGCAGAGCTTGGGTCATGGATGATGTGGATGATGGTGGTGATGATGATGATGATGCTTCGTAAGTCTCTGACATGAGGGCGGATGATGAGGCAGAGACGAGCTGGGGGAATAACCTTGAAGTGTAAGCGTGGCGACGCTGGCACAGTGCTAACTGTCCGCCAATGGGCTCCCCTACCCGGATGGGTGTACTTGCAGTCTGGTGCGATCCACGCCGACGGGTCAGGTAGACTCGAAGCCTCCCCCGGAAAGTGGCTGGTGACGCGCACTGTAGCTGCGACGCGTATCGATGTGCATCCATTTTGTACATTTGTACATGTGTATGTACATGTGCACTTCCCCCGTAAAGACACCCCCCTTTCTTCCGAAGAAAGTCCTCCTCATCCGCTTACGTGATTAGGCTTGCCACGAACCATGCATCCACACACGCCTCGAGCTTCTTCTTCTTCTTCTTCGACTTCCTTTTGCCCTGCAGCCAGCCCAACCCTCGGGCTCCCGCCCTGCACCGCTTCGGCAGGGCATCCACGAGGGTACTTGCATCAGTCCCCGCTGGCCCATCGAGATTCCCATCTCTGTCCATGCCGATTGCTGCTGTGGCGTCGACAAAATGCGAGTTCATGATGCGGGCGCCCTGCATCTACCCATCAGCCATGTCTTTCGAACCGTCCTTCTGTCTGTCTGTCTGTCTCCGGCATAAGCTTCGGAGCCGTCCGTCCGTCCCCATTCTTTCTGCTGGTGCTCCCCTGGAGGAGCTTGCAAGAGAACAAAAAGGAATCGCTTGAACCCTACCACCACGACAGGCACCCTGCATTCGGCAATGCTTCCGGGCGGCCCATGGCTTCTCCGCCGCTTCGTGCCTGGCTCTTTGCCCTCTTGGGCCTGACGCGGATGGATGGCGTGAGCCATTCCCCTTGCAAAGGGGCCTCTACGCGCTTCACCGCCAGCTTGTAAGTCATGACGTTTTCCCATCCCCCATGTTCGGAACAGCTGACGACGTCATTTGCCATGTCCCCTTTGTTTGCTTTTTCCTCACGATGTGCTTCTTACCGCCTCGTTCTTGTCTCTGTTGCCCGGTTGCGCACGTGAGGAGGGTTGCGAGTTGGAGCAACGGCGTCCGGCCTTTCCGCAGGAAACTTCTGTTCTTTTAACCTTTGAGCTGCCAAGAGAGTCGAAACAAAAAAAGGCACTCCCGTCCTTAGGCCAAAGCTTGCTTCTCCCCGGACCCGAGGCCGCGGGCTTAGCGGGAACACGTCTTCCCAACGATGAATGGATGATCCAGGATGCCCTGACGATGATCGTTTCCCGTTAGCATGATGATGCTCTTGTCGCTGCGAGCGGATTCGGGTGCAATTTGAAGGCCTCTCGCACCGACAATTCCGCCTTGTTTGCACAATCTCGATGCTGTGAGACAATGAAGCCCAGATTTGACTCTGGTGCATTGCGGAGGGCCCCTTTTTTTTCTTTTTTCCCTCAGCTCTTGGGTTTTCTCCCCGGAGAATTTGCCAGTACACGCCGCCCCATCGAGATCTCGGCCCTCCCTACTTGTGGTGTACAGATAGTGACGGAATCGAGATGGGAGCTGCCCAGAGACATGGAATCCCTTGTCTCTTCCCGGTTCCAGGGACCGAAAGATGAGTAAATGGCGTCGATGATGCAGTTCAAAACTCGATGTCTAAAGATGGCGAACCGTAGGGAAGGGGGGGGGGGGGCGGAAGAAGCACATTTGAATTCCTATGTGCCAACAGCGGGATCTTTACCTGTCACTTATACCGTCGAGATCAACAGCACGGTCGGTTCGAGAACGAGTAGCTGCATGATTTCATGGCTTCGGCGAAATCGTGAGAACGAGACAATCGTCGGATGAATGCAGCATCGGTTACACGTGGAATTCTCCGGGTGCCAACAACCACCATCTCCATGGTATCTTCAAGATCTACAGCAAGAGAAGCTCTCCAACACGTCACCAAAGCCCACCTCCCGAAGCGCGCAATCCGCGATAATCCTCGGATGGGACAAAGGCCAGGCCAGGCACTCTAAGGGGGGGGGGGGTTGTGCAAACGGCTGGGTAGAATTCCCGCGCGCCAACAAGGCACGATGCCCTCGGCAATCTCACCATCTACAGCACCGGCCGTTCTTCAACGCATCATCAAAAGCCCGCAAGCTCCCTAATCATGACGGCGACGCGAGATTCGTCGTGTAGAAAAAGGAGACGTTTTCCCCAGGGAGCGGGAAGAGGAGACAAAGCTTGAGAGGCAGCACGGTCGTCTTTCTCCTTTGCCATGCTCATTTCTTGGGGCCTCCCTGGCGGGGGGGGGGGGATAGCGTGGTTGGAACTGCGATGTTCGTCGGATGGGGATGGAGGGGGCAGGACGCGTTGAATCCTTGCCCCCCCCTTTGCCAAGGACTGTGATGCTCATGGCAAACATGAGGTCGGGGCCATGGCTCGAGCAACGGTTCCCTGTGAGAATCGTGGCAGCACAAAGGAGGTATCTAGGGGGGGAGGGGGGGGTTTGTCGATATCGTCAACATTACGATGGCATTGAACATCACGATGCTCGAGGGCCTCAATATCATCGCTTGTCAACTTGGTTTCTCATATAAGATCCTGGCAGTCTGACCTTCAGGCCACCCACCAGTCTGACACCAGAATCATGCAGACTTGAGACTCAACGGATGAGGAGACGCTCTCTGGGGGGGGGGAGGGGGTGAGAGAGGGGGGTGTCTGCCATGTCGCCTACATGGCCATCAGTTCGACTCTGCTTCTCACAAAGTCACAGAAGTCCCACCCCCTAACCTCGATACTCCTGTGGGAAACAAGAGCTTCACCGGATGAAGACCGGCCTTCTGGAGAGAGGGGGGGGGGGTGGTCTGCGATATCGTCAACATGACGGTCAGTCCGACTTCATCATATCAGTCTCACGCCCTGACAACCACAGCCCTGTAGCCCTGTCAGGAACGCGAGCATCAGAGATGAAGAGAGCCATCTGGAAAAGAGGGACGGGGGGGGTGTAACCTCGATATCGTCAACATGACCGATCCCACCTCGGCTTCACTTCCACATCAGTCCAAACCCCAACAAACAAAGCCCCCCATAGCAAACGCGATCATCATCGGATACAAACACATCGAGTTTCAGTGGGGGGTGGGCGGGGGGATGTCCGGTCTTCGGCATCACCACCACGCCCGTTCCCGACTTCACCAGTAGCACAGCGCCACCACAGCAAGCCCGCCACCGTCAGAGCATGAAGCAAGTCTCATGTCGGAGAGGCACGTGGTTGGCAACACAAATGACGAGTATATATTCCCTGACGCCTCCTCCCATGAGGGGGGAGACCTCCCGACCAACGGGTCACGATGTTGCTCCGGAGGCGTCATCTTGGGGATCGGGGGGTTGGAGAACGTCCGACGTGGAGACGGAGATGAGCGGCGCCACCTCATTCAAGTCCCGCACATTGTTAAAGAAGAGATTCAGAGCCTCGTGCCGGTGAATCTGTCGTTGGCTGTCGGCATCGACGAATACATCTTTGTTCACGCCTCCTCCATCTCGGTCCCCTGTCAAACATCAGTTCCAGTGCCTCGTGCCTCTGAATCCACGGTTGGCTCTCGGCGTCGACGGATATGACATGGTTCACGCCTCCTCCATCACTCACCCCTGCCCCTTTCCCCGTCGGCGAAGCCCGTCAAGGGGAGATCATTAAAAAAAGAAGCGCGTCGAAATTCGTCTCTCATCCAACCGCGATCCTCATCCTCAGCTGAAATCCCTCGAGATCAAAACAGCACGGCCTGTTCTCGACTCCCTCATCTCATAGCTGCCTCACCTCCCTGGCAATAGCATTGCAAAGCGCCACCTTGACTCCCGCCGCCGTCAGGGCATGAATCCAAAGCCTCTGCGTGTCACTAAGCCGATCATTAGCACTCTTGACCTCGACAAACATGACTTCTCCCACGCCTCCTCCTCCTCCTCCTTGACCCCCCTCGTCAACACTCCCAGCCCGCCAGAGCAACAAGTCCGGCACCCCCCCCCCCCTCTGTCTATACTCCTGAGCCAGCAGCTTGCAAACAGCAGCCAGCGGCCCACCTCCAAAGCAAGACACCAGCTCCGCCAGGTCATCGACGTCAAAGTCCCAGTCGAGGCCCGCGACGAGGGGACGGCGGACGTGCTCGCGGCGCCACACGTCGCGGAGGAGCTTCTCGCCCTCGCCGTTGGCAATCTCTGCCAGCCGGCGGTTGATGGCCGAGCTTCGGGCTGGGAAGAAGGCATCAGTGTGGAGGTCCAGGGGGCAGGTCTGGTAGGCTGTTTGGAAGACGTTGGGCATGTAGCTGAAGAGAATGTCGTGCATCAGGTAGGCGAATAGCGTTCGTATCACGCCCCCTTCGGCGTGGTAGCCTTTCCAGCCCTGACGTCGAAGCTGGCTGAGGCACATGTCCTCGACGCTGCACCACTTCACCTCATCTTCCTGCAGTCCATCTCCCTGCTGCTCGTCCAGCCACATGGTCCGTCGAGACGAGCTGCTGCCGCCCTCCTTTGCCTTGAGCTGTACGCCCTCGACCGTCATCTCCATCGGCTCCGCGAGTCGAACGTGACCAAAGTCATGCTGTAGTCGCCGCGGGATCCGGAGCTTCTTCTCCAGCTTGACGAGCCGTTTCTGCAGGTCGTGGTGGTAGATGAGATGACAGTCCGGATCCTGCAGTCCAGCCTCGCACGTCGCCGCCGCCGCCCTCTTCCATTCCTTGCCTTGGTCTTCACCGGTGGCCATGTAATGCTCCTCGATGAGAGCCTTGCGCTGATACCACGCGCCCCTTCGCGCTGGATGGAAGAGCTTCTGTCCCAGTAGCTCCGTTAGCAGGCTGTGCTCCTTGGCGTGCTGCTTGCGACGGCCCGTCACCCAGAGCGACTTGTGTAAGATCCGCGTGTAAGAGTGAGCTGGGTTGAAACGACGCAGATAAGCCCCCTCGCCCATCTCATAGACTCGTCGCTCCTTGTCGTATTCTTCGGCAACGAGTGCCTTCCACCGGGGGTAGATACGCTCCGAGACGTCGACGATTCGCTGCATATCCGCCTCGGTTGGCGTACCGTTACCCTCAAGGATGCCATCCACCTCAGCCTCGAGCCGTATAGCAGCCTCATACTCCAGCAGATGCGTCCTTGACGCAAAGATGGTCATGGTGCGACAGACAATGTACTCAGGAAAGTTCCTGCGCGCCATCTTAGCCAGGATAACCGTCGTGAGCGACTTCTCCGTCCACTGCGTCGACCGGTAAAACACCAGGTGCACGCGCTCGAACAGCTTCTGCGTCGCCGACGACAGCCGAATGCACCGTCCCGTCACCGCCAGCATCTTGCCCAGGAAGTGCTGCTCCCGGTTCGAGTCCTCGCGGCGGAGCTTCGCCAGGGGCTTGGCCTGCGGCGCTCTTGATGTGCTTGCGTCGCGGCTGTTGTTTCTGACGAGCCCGACGGCGGTTAGACCTGTTTGCTGCTGGCCTGCGCGGCAGAGGCCCTGGATGAGCTCGGCCTTGTTCCGGCCCTGGACCTTGGCCTCCTTGGCTAGGGCTTTGAGCTCGTCGAGGTAGAGGAGCGGTGCTGCCTCGTCCATCGTCTTCACCTGATTCTCGGAAGCGTCGGCGAATGTGAAGCTCTCCCCGAGCCGAAAGGGTTCCACGTCCAAGTCTGGAAGCTCTGACACTGACTCAATATCAGGAAGCTCCCTCGGCTTCTGCAACGACGCAATGGCTCCGTCCAGGTCCGAGACGTCTGAATGATAGCGCAACCGGCTGCACCGGTGCCATGCCCAGGTCTTGCGGAGGAAGAGTCTGACGTATCTGCTTACGGTGAGCATCGTGCGGGTGCAAGTCAGGGTCCAATCGTACAGATATTGCGACTCATAGTCCAGGCCTCGCCATTGTTCAAAAACCTCCTTCTCTCTCTCGTCAAACAGCTCCGATTCTTGCTCGAGAACGGTATCGAGAGCGAGGTTAAAGGCATCAACGTAGATGGAACTCTTTCCTCTTCCCCATCCCGACTGCACCGTATCCCTGCTTCCATTCGTCTGCTGCGCCTTGATGAGCTCGTAGCTATCCACCGCCTCGTCATCTGTTTGCGTCGGAGGCAGCACGTTCTCGACGTCCGTGATCCGAGCACTCTGTCGACGATGCTGTGTACCGGCCTCTGCCTCACTGTCACCAGACGAGGCCTCCCCAAGATCCAGAGAGTCCCCCTTCTTGAGACGCTTGCAAGGTCGTTCCATAGTCTCCAGCCGTCTCTTCTCATTCCTCTCCATTGCGGCGAAGAGCCGAGCCCGGTGGTTGCGTGAGCCCTGTAGTTGAAGTGCAGCCCCTGACGCGCGCTCAGACACCGCGTTACGTCGGCGGCGGTCAACGCGAAGTCACATGACACACCTTCCGACATTCGGCCGACTCGCATCGCCGACGACCAAGACGACAAACAAGCAAATGGCCGGCATCGCCCCCAAAGAAGAGACGCCGCTGGAGCCGGCACAAGCCCCTACAGCTCCCGTCGCCATGAGCCATCCGCCTACAGACACCGCTGCCGCCAAAGACGTCGTCATGTCCGACGCACCGCCCGATCAAGCTGCTGCGGTATAACAGCTCTCTGCCTCTTCCGCTATGCTCTGCTCTTGGTACTGACCTGGCGCAGGATCACTCGTCCGCGCCGGCACGTACCGGTACGCCTGCTCAAGGCTCTCGCGCTGCCTCGGTTCATCCGGATGCTGGCTCGACCATACCCTCGGAGGCGGCACCACACGGCGATCCCACTCGACGGTATCTCAATACAAAGGTTACCGCCTCTTTGCTCGAGGGCATGAAGCAGTTGGCCAAGGATCAGTGAGCATCCGTGACGTGATACATGGCGGCACCCAGCTAACTGCTTCCCTCGCTCACAGGCCCCAAGACCCGTTGCGAGTACTAGGCGAGTTTCTGCTACAGAAATCCAAGGAACTGGAGAGAACCGGGCAGGTGTGAATGTGCATGGGTTGGCGTTGGTTGTTTCAAGGACAATACCCGACTGTCGCAGTCACCACTACACGCTGAACACGAGTTGACACCTCCTTCATTACGAGCCTCAAGGCCTGATGGCGGCTGCTTGACCCGCGAAAAAGAAGCTTCATGGCTCTCTAAATGCAGGTTTTCCATAAATCTTGCCCCAACTCCAGCACCGCCATGACAACACCTCACTAGCCCGCATGGCTCTGCTTATGCGACGATGGTGCTGGCGGTCGCCGACTCGTACTTCCAGGTGGGAGGCAGCACGCCCACCGTCTTGTAGTACCGGGCCAGGCGATGGATGCGCGACTCGATGAGAATGAGGCGGAACTTGGAGTCCTTGTCCTTGCGGTTGCGCTCGAGGTGCTTGCGGACAGCAACGGCCTAGTGACGAGTCGCATCGAGTCAGAATCCACGCCGCGAGCTCTGAGCCGAGCGCCTACCTTCTTGATCAACATGTAGAGGTCCTCGGGGATTTCGGGTGCGAGGCCTGCATCATCACTCTGTCAGCCATGGCCGAACAGAGGCGTAGATGTTGAAATCGTCTTGCGATCCGTGCAGATCCGCCGCGACGTTCATCCACAGCAGTCTCGGGGAGCTCTACCGTTGGACTTGAGAATCCGCAGAATCTTGTTACCTGTCACCGCATTAGCTCAACCACAACTCTCCCAATCTCTCCCTGGACCCAGAGCCATCCATACCCGTGACAATCTTGACCTGAGCAATGCCGTGCGAGTCCCGCAGAATAACACCAATCTGCGAAGGCGTAGCACCCTTCCTGGCCAGCTTGCAGATCTGCTCGACCACCTGGTCGGGAGTCGTCTTCAGCCACGCAGGGGGCGCTCTCGAGTAGGGCACCGCAGAAGCGGAGATTCCCTTGCCGTTGCTGTGAAGTCTTCCCATGTTGGCGCTTTGGCGGTGCTCTTGTCGTTGGAGAGGTGGACCGTCGAATTCGTTGTCGCGGTTTTGGGTTTTGTGTGCTGCGCTCAATTTTTCCGCTTGATTAGGGCAGACTTCTGAGGGAATGGCGCTAAGACGTTTTGCCCGGTGTGGGGTCGCGGCACGTGACTCAGACCTTATCTCGACTCGCTTTGATTTTTTCGGGCGTCTCCTCTGGACCATCTCCTCAACCACTGACCACGACGTCTCTCTCTAGCCGTATGGTACGTATTCACTCCTTCTCCAAGACTCCTACGCAAGCATCGTGATGATAAAACACTTTTGTTTCATTTCTGGTACCTCTTATGTTAGAGCCTCGGGCTCGATGAATAAACTGGACTTCTGATATCTCTGCAAAACATTTCCTTCCGGCTTGACCGTCGCCAGTGACTGCGTTGGGCACTCAGCTAACATCGAGTTCCCCTAGCCATCCAGATCCGCCTCCGCCGATTAGGAGACTCATGGTCTAATTCCATCGCAACCCTCGATTCCAAGTCAAACCCCGAGGCAAATGCGCAGGACGAGTTCCTTACGCGTCTGGCTGTTTTACATCAGAACTATTGACAGAAAGATGAGACCGCAGCTGCCCGTTCGTGTCGCATAAACGTAGAAGCCCCGAGTTCGGGACGCTTGACAACGACATGTCCAGAAATGGTTGAGCCCGCTTTACCAAGCGCCCACGTCAAAGTTTTCCTACTCTCGTGGTTAGCCTGACCATTGACGAAGCCCCATCTCACACGCAGTCGAGCCTTACCTCTGGAAAGTACGTAGTGACGACGGTCCGGTCTGCAAACTTGCGGCCTGCCAAGGCCGTCAACGCCTTGTGGGCAGAATCAGCCGTATCAAACTTGACAAAGATCTTGCCGACGCCGGCCGACAGCCGACTGCCACCGGACGGCCGAGGGGCCTTTAACTCGAGAACGGTGCCGAACTTGGAGCACTCCTCTCGCACATCGTCGCAGATTTCTGAACCATCGTCAGCCACAACATCAACCAGGCAGGATTTGACGCAGAAAATTAATTACCTCCGTATTCCTCGCCATCCATCAGCTCCTCGGGCGTGACCATGTTGAGGAGCTGTAGCACTCGGCCCTTGTCCGTCTCGCTGGACATCTGAGACGCCAGGCCACTGATGGCCGTGATGCCCACGTCAAAATTGGCGACCTGGGTAGAACCCGAGCTCGCTTTGGTGACTTTGAGCTTCTGGCCCCCAACGTCCATACCGTTGAGAGTGGTCAGGGCGAGCTCGTTGGCCGCAGCCGGGTCGTTATACTCCACAAAGGCGATACCCTATAATGACTGTCAGTCAGAATTCTCAACTGCGAAAGGGTGGGGGGTTGAAAATTCTCACGCGTGATTCTTCGGTTGATCGATCCTTGACCAGGACGAAAGCCTTGGGCTTGCCGAACGAAGCAACGAGTGCCATGACCTGTTCGTCGTTGAGGAACAGCGGGATGTTGGTGACGCATAGCTTGTGGACGGTGTCGGGGACGTAGTTGGAGACGACTTCGGGGTCGTGAACAACCTCATCGGGGACGGCCGGCATGACGTAGTCCTTGGGTCGCTGGATTATCAGGCCGCTGATCTCGCCCGGGTTGGAGCCGTTGGCGGCATCGTCCGCCTCCATGGTGATGCCATCCAGCGCAAGGGCTAGAGTGGCGTCGGCGGCGTTCTTAAACTCAATGACCGCAAATGATCGATCGCTGGAAAACTGACAGAGAATGCAGGGATCCGCCGCATCTATGATATTCAAGCCGTTGAGCTGAAGGTTGAAGAATGCCATGACGCTGTCCTCGGTGGCTGAGGCCGGTAGATTATAGACGATGAGTCGCTTGGACTGACGAGAGTTGCTTGCCTTCAATCCAGCGCTCGTCACCTGGTTGGCAGGCTGGTTCATGAAAGCCTGCAGCTTGGTGGGATCCATGGCCTGCTGGCGTGGAGCGCCGGGGAGCGGAAACATGCCTGAAAGCTTGGCCTGTTCAGCCGTCACGAGTTCGTAGCCCGGCGGCTTGATATCCCACTGCGTCATCCGTCTCTGGCGCTCCAAGATAGAAACCACGTTGGTGAGGTCGGGAGTAGGCTCTCTCTTAACGGCGGGACTAGGGCTGCGCCGAGGTTCGTGTCTCTGAAAGGCGGCCTCGTCTCTGCGGTCTCTGCCACTGCGGCGGCGATCATCGAAGGGCTCTCGCTTGATGGGCCTCTCTTCCTCATCACGACGGAAGTGCATATCCCTGCGAGGGGGGGGAGGGGGAGGACCTCCACGTTCGCGTTCCCAATCGCGTTCCATCCTGCGGTCGCGGCCAGAGTATCGATCCTCGCGTTCGCGGTCACGGTGGCTGCGACTGGACGAGTACGGGTCAAACTCTGCGTCGGGGCGACGATAATCTGCTTCAGGCCGACGATGGCCACGCATGTCGACGGGAGATCTGGAACGTCTGCGCTCGCGGACACGGTCTCGATGCTCGCGCTCTCGGTCTCGCTCCCTATGATCACGGTCCCGGTCGCGGTCGCGGTCTCTATCACGCTCGCGGTCGCGGTCGCGATCTCGGTGACGATCACGACGATCATCGCGTTCACCCCTCATGGGCTGAGTGAGATCAATAGTAAGCGGAATTGTCAAGTTGAGGATCGTTGGGCCCTGGGTAAGGTCCTGAATGGGTAGACTGACTGCATAGTCTCGACCTCGGCGTCCTTCGGCTTTTGCAGAAGATGGATGATCAGCAACTGGAAGCTTCGCAGTGGAAGAAGCGACTCACCAAAAGGGGGAGGCATGCCCCGAGACGAGTAGCCGTCGCCGTTCATCGTGTACCGAGATGATAGATGAACAGGCGAGCGCTGCTGCGTGATGGAAGAGAAGAGGAAAGACTGTGGTGGTGCGAAACAGAAGTTATCGTCGAGGTCAGCGAGTTTTCGAGGCTGGAGCTTTTTCCCAAGCAAAACGACGCTAGGCTGCTTGGGGCTACAGTCTGGGCACTGTAAGCTCAGAGTGCGAGCTGCCAGCTGCGGGTACAGTGTGTGCACAGTCTGGCGGCTGGCGCCTTTCAGAGGCTTCCATTGAGAGTCTCACCAACCAGAGCCTCACCACGGTGGTGTGACAGAGAGGGAGAAGAGAGAGTGTGTGTTTGTGTGTGAGAGAGAGATCGAAGAGACACAAGAATTCAAGGCGACAACGGCATCAACGGCAACCCCCCTCCCGCCATGGCCTCACGAACTCCCCAGTGGCGCAAAATGCCCGTCAGCCTGTCCGAGCTGTGCATCGACTCGACGCTTCGGTGCGGACAGGCCTTTCGCTGGCGGAAGATGGACGACGAATGGTGCTTTTCAGCAACAACCTGACCCTGAATCGCAGCTAATCCTACCGGTGCAGGACGAGCACCCTCAACGGCCGCATACTGTCTCTGAAGCAGGATGCCGACCATTTGCACTACAAAGTAACCTGGCCTCCGCCTCTCCCCTCTAGTGCCGCCGACTGTTGTCAAGATGACGATACGGAGCGTCTGCTGTTCCGCTACTTCAGCCTGGATATGCATCTTGGAACCCTGTATGACAAGTGGTCGGCGGCCGACTCCAATTTCCGCAGGAAAGCAGCAAGCCTGACGGGCGTCCGGATCCTCAGCCAGGACGCGTGGGAAACGCTGATATGCTTCATCTGCAGCAGCAACAACAACATCAGCCGCATATCTCAGATGGTATTCTCCGCCGAGGAACAGGCTCCTGTCTGCAACTAACGCAACGGCCCAGGTTCACAAGCTGTGCAAGCATTACGGTCCGCTCATCGGACATGTCGGGGAAGAAGCCTTGCACGACTTTCCTACTCCCGAATCACTCGTCGGAACACAAGTTGAGTCGCACCTGCGAGAGCTTGGCTTTGGATATCGAGCAAAGTACATCGCTGCCACTGCCAGGGTGATTGCTCTCGAAAAGCCGGTAAAGTGGCTAGAGTCTCTACGGAATCCCGCACACCAAGGCTTACAGGACCGAACCCCACCGGCAGAAGACTGCGAATCGACGTACAGAGATGCTCACAACGCGCTATTGTCTCTTGCTGGTGTCGGACCCAAAGTGGCCGACTGCGTCTGTTTGATGGGGCTGGGCTGGGGCAATTCTGTGCCCGTCGACACTCATGTTTGGCAAATCGCCCAGAGAGATTACAAGTTTGGGAAAGCCAAGTCCAAGACGTTTAACAAGATGATGTATGATGCTGTTGGGGACCACTTTAGAGGCATTTGGGGGGAGTATGCGGGATGGGCACATTCGGTTCTATTCGCAGCCGACCTCGGTACCTTTTCGAAACAAGACGCGGACAGTATCAGTGCAGAAAAGGGTCAGACGGGAGTCGTGGAGAAAAAGGTGGAAGTGGTTGAATCCCGAAAGAGGCGAGCCGTCAAGGTCGAGGTCAAAGTTGAAGCCTCTGCAGTCGAGGCCAGCCCCAAGAGGAGGCGCACACGCAGACATCGAGATGCCTGAAGAGGTTTCGACTAGGAGAGGCTGTCAGGAGTCACATGAGATATCATCTGCGAATGCTGGAGGATGTGAAACAACAAAGCCGCTACAACTCCAGCTTGAGCTGTACGGAGTAAAAAACCTCGGTCTTAGACCATGCCAAGCCGATGTGTCGCACAGCAAGTGCAAGCTGAAGGAAATCTCGAGAAAACTCACCAAAGAATAAGCCTCGTGCCTCAAGCGGCTCAGCCTTGTGCTACTCGTCACTCTTGTAGCCGGATGGTGGCGTTGATCCTGGACCGGCCTTTCTCCGGCTGAATCATTTCATGGCCTTTTCCCCGCCAGGCAACCGTCGCTACACCTCTTCTTCCCATCAACCTCCTCATGCAAAACTTCAACAAGGCCAACGCCCTTCTGTGCCTCAAACAGCCAGAATAAAGAGTTGAACCTGCTCGAGCGTCGGCCGCCATGTCGGACGCCGACTTTGAGGCGGTGGCCAGGCTGCAGCGGGAGCGTAACGCTGCGGCGGCTGGGAAGAAAAACTCGCACGACGCCTCGAACCAACGCGGCGATTCGAAACGCCAGAAGCTCACAGAAAACGCCGACAGCGATCTGTACGAAAAGGATGGCGATAAGTTTGCAGGCTATCACCAGTCTCTCCCGATGGGCGATGACGACGACGATGCTGCCGAGGACCGCACCGTCCGTCTGACTGGCCAGTACACGGCCTCTCGAGACATGATCGACGAGTTTGCCCGAGGCGAAGGAGTGGAAGAAGATGACGTCCTTGCCGGACGAGGAGAGAAGAGCGGCCGGATCATCGACCGCGAGAGCGACTACCAGAAGCGTCGTTTCAACCGCGTCCTGACGCCCACCAGAGCCGATCCCTTTGCCGAGAATCGCCAGGCTGGCGCGGCGGAAAAGGGTACAACGTATCGCGAGATTATGCAGAGCAATGAACTCGACAGAGAGGAAGATCGCGTTCGACGAGCCATTCAAGCCAAGCAGAAGGACGAGGCAAACGTCGAGCACGCCAAGCCCACGCTCCAAAACACGGACAAGGAAAACTCCGATGCCGGTTCGACGGAGCTGGTGACGGCGGGTCGCAAGCGAAAGAAGAGATGGGACATTTCGTCGACGCCGGCCGATGACCAGTCGCAGTCGGAGGCTGCGCCGCCGAAGCGCTCCCGATGGGACGAAGCACCGTCCGTGTCATCGGAGCCACAGAGACAGCGCTCCCGCTGGGACCAGGCCCCATCGGCGACGCCCATGGGCAACTCCGGGCTCTCGACCCCCGCGCAGCCGACAAAGGTTCTCTCGTTGCCGACGACGTTTGGCACCGATATTGGACGAAACATGCCGCTGACGGACGAGGAGCTCGACATGCTGCTACCCGGCGAGGACCAGGGCTACAAAATTCTCGAATTCCCTGCCGGCTTCGTCCAGGCGCGCGTCCCGTCGCATAGGTCGATGGCGATGCCCCCTCCGCCGACGGGCTTCATCATGCAGGACCCCGATCAAGTGCGGCTGGGCGGCCAACCCATGCCGACGGAGATCTCGGGAGTCGGAGACTTGCAGTTCCTCAAACCCGAGGACATGACGTATTTCGGAAAGCTCAACGACGGCGTCGACGAGAGCACCATGTCGGTCGACGAGCTCAAGGAGAGAAAGATTATGAAGCTACTGCTCAAGATCAAGAACGGAACGCCACCCATGCGCAAGACTGCTCTTCGGCAAATCACGGACAACGCGAGGCAGTTTGGACCGGGCCCCTTGTTCGCGCAGATCCTCCCGCTGCTGATGGAGAAGACGCTGGAGGAGCAGGAACGCCATCTCCTGGTCAAGGTCATCGACCGCATTCTGTACAAGCTCGACGACCTCGTGCGGCCGTTTGTGCACAAGATCCTGGTGGTCATCGAGCCGCTCCTCATCGACCAGGATTACTACGCCCGGGTCGAGGGCCGAGAGATCATCTCCAACGTGGCCAAGGCGGCCGGGCTCGCGACCATGATTAGCGTGATGCGACCCGATATCGACCACGTCGACGACTACGTGCGAAACACTACAGCCAGAGCGTTTGCGGTGGTGGCATCGGCCCTCTCGATCCCGGCTCTGCTCCCGTTCCTGGGCGCGGTATGCCGCAGCAAGAAGTCGTGGCACGCGCGCCACACGGGGGTCAAGATTGTGCAGCAGATTGCCATCCTGATGGGATGCGCCGTGCTGCCACACCTCAAGGGCCTGGTGGAGTGCATCGCCAACAACCTCAACGACGACCAGACCAAGGTGCGGACGGTGACCAGTCTCGCTATTGCCGCACTGGCCGAGGCGTCCAACCCTTATGGTATCGAGAGCTTCGACGAGATCCTGAACCCGCTGTGGACGGGAGCGCGCAAGCAGAGAGGCAAGGGCCTGGCCGGGTTCCTCAAGGCCGTGGGATACATCATCCCGCTCATGGACGAGGAGTACGCCAACTACTACACGACTCAGATCATGGAGATTCTGCTGCGCGAGTTCTCGTCGCCGGACGAGGAGATGAAGAAGGTGGTGCTCAAGGTGGTGTCGCAGTGCGCGGCGACAAAGGGCGTGAGCGGCAACTATCTCAAGGAACACGTGCTGGACGACTTCTTCAAGAACTTTTGGGTCAAGCGGATGGCGCTGGACAAGCGCAACTACAAGCAGGTGGTGGAGACGACGGTGGACATTGGACAGAAGGTGGGCGTGAGCGAGATGCTGGAGCGCATCGTGGACAACCTCAAGGACGAGAGCGAGGCGTACCGCAAGATGACGGTCGAGACGATGGAGAAGGTGGTGACGAGCCTGGGAGCGGCCGACATCGACGACCGGCTGGAGGAGCGGCTGGTGGACGGGATCCTGTACACGTTCCAGGAGCAGAGCGTCGAGGACATTGTCATACTCAACGGGTTCGGATCGGTGGTGAACGCGCTGGGCGACCGGTGCGGACCGTTCCTACCGCAGATTACGAGCACGATCCTCTGGCGGCTCAACCACAAGTCGCCGACGGTACGACAGCAGGCGGCGGACCTCATCTCGCGGATCGCCATGGTGATGAAGCAGTGCGGCGAGGACGAGCTGATGGGCAAGCTCGGCGTCGTCCTCTACGAGTACCTGGGCGAGGAGTATCCCGAGGTGCTGGGATCGATGCTGGGGGCGCTGCGGTCCATCGTGACGGTGGTGGGCATCGCGCAGATGCAGCCGCCCATCAAGGACCTGCTGCCCCGGCTGACGCCCATCCTCCGCAACCGGCACGAGAAGGTGCAGGAGAACACGATCGACCTGGTGGGACGGATCGCGGACAGGGGGCCGGAGAGCGTCAACGCGCGCGAGTGGATGCGCATCTGCTTCGAGCTGCTGGACATGCTCAAGGCCCACAAGAAGGGGATCCGACGAGCGGCCAACAACACGTTTGGCTTCATCGCAAAGGCCATCGGGCCGCAGGACGTGCTGGCGACGCTGCTGAGCAACCTCCGGGTGCAGGAGCGTCAGTCGCGGGTCAACACGGCGGTGGCGATTGGCATCGTGGCGGAGACGTGCGCGCCCTTTACGGTGCTGCCGGCGCTGATGAACGAGTACCGGGTGCCGGAGCTCAACGTGCAGAACGGGGTGCTCAAGGCGCTGTCGTTCCTGTTCGAGTACATTGGCGAGATGGGCAAGGACTACGTGTACGCGGTGACGCCGCTGCTGGAGGACGCGCTCATCGACCGGGACCAGGTGCACCGGCAGACGGCGGCGTCGGTGGTGAAGCACATTGGGCTGGGCGTCATCGGGCTGGGGTGCGAGGACGCCATGGTTCACCTGCTGAACCTGCTGTACCCGAACCTGTTTGAGACGAGCCCGCACGTCATCGACCGCATCATCGAGGCCATCGAGGCCATACGGATGGCCGTGGGGCCGGGCGCGGTGCTCAACTACGTGTGGGCCGGGCTGTTCCATCCGGCTCGAAAGGTGCGGACGCCGTACTGGCGGTTGTTCAACGACGCGTACGTGCAGGGGGCGGACGCCATGGTGCCCTATTATCCGAACTGGTGCGAGGAGGGGCTGGACAGGCCGGAGCTGGGCGTGATGCTATAGCGGTCGAGGCAGCAGGAACGGAACATGTATGAAGTACGAACGAGATGGGGGTGACGATGACAGTCGGGAAGCAAATGACGGTTAGTTAGGACGTCTATCCCATGTGTCGTGGCGTCGACTCGTAGGGATGAGAACCCCCATGCATCCCTCGTCAGACCAGCCAGCCAGCCCCCCCTTTCCTCAGCGGTGCGACAGAAGACGAAGAAGCTACGGCAAGGCACCACGCACGCCCCTTTCGTCTCATGACCAGGCAAAACCCCCTTTTTTACCTTGTGGCTTGTCTCGCAGGTTTGCTTTTCCGTAATCTTTCCAACCCTTTAGTCTTGGTCCCGTCTGGTAATGTAGACCCCGTTTCCTGGTCAGTCTGAGGCATCCGCCCCCTGGTAGAACAGAAGTAGGTAGAACTAGCAGCGTATGTATTTCTCCAACGGTTGGGGAACGAGGGGACTGGATGAATGGGGTGGATTCCGCTCGTTGGGTCGGGAGATGATGGGGAAGCTGGCGGGAATCGATAGATTAAGGGGAAAAGCAAAGATAGACAATTGGGATGGGGGGAGAAGGCTGGGATGTCTCGGTGGGTGAGGAGACGGATTTCTCCCGAGACAGATGGGGGGGGGGGAGTGTGTCGGTATGCCGAGATGGTCGTCGTCGGTTGAGGAGCGGTTTGGCGGCTTGCCCGAAAGGATGGGATGGGATGGGGATGGGGATGGGAAGAGACGCGCAAGCCTCTAGTAGGGACGGAGGGAGGGAGGGAAAAAAAAAAAAAAAAAAAAAACACGCACCGCGGCTGGGGTGGAGATGATGGATGAGAGATGGAGAGAGAAGAGAGAGAGAGAGAGAGAGGTGCAAGGTGGAAGGTGAAGCTGCACACACACATACCAGGACTGCGCGTACCTGATACAAGTTCGCTCAGGCATCTAGACATCTTACGCGAGGTACCGAGACTTGATCCCCGGGTGTGGGCTCCGTGATGGATACCTACAGTAGCGCTACATTTTTTCCTTTCTTTCGCAGACCCTCCTCATTCATGTTTGTTTCTCGACTGCGTGTGCGTGTGCGCATGTGTGTGTGTGTGTGTGTGTGTGTGTGGATGGATGGATGGATGGATGGTTGTGGATGTGTGTGTGTGTTTTTTTCTTTTCTTTTCTTCTTTGGCCGCGTCCCTTTCTTTCCCCTCCCCTTCCCCTTTCTCGCCCCTTTCGTTGGCCTCTCGCGGCCTCCTTACCTCTCTCTGTCTTGTGCCATCGATTGATCGCAGTCTGGTAGGTGCCCATCTATCTACCTACTATCTATCTATGTAATTGCTCTTTTCTTTTCCTGCCCTCTCTCCATTTCTCTGTCTCTCTGTCCCTCTCGCTCTCTCAGGCTCTCTCTCGTCCATCCAATCTCTGCCAGATTGACCCAGCTACAGTGCGACATACCCCGTTCTGCACAGGCCAGGACCCCGTCCCGCGAGGTACCCGGTACCGGCCTCCTCCCACTCACTGCATGACGTCTGGGCGAGGTTATTCCCATAGTAAACACGGGGCAGAGCCGAGATGAACAAGTAAGAGACAAGGTTTCGGCCCAACTGGCATCTTTTCCCTCCTCCTACCATCTCTCTCTCTCTAATACATACATCTTTCTCTAGCCATCTATCCTCGCTGTCCATCTTCCTCGCTCGACAACCCATCTAGGGGCTGCCTGCTCTGAAAAGGGGCGCCTCATTTCCGTGGCTCAAATCATCATCTCAGACCGGTACCATGACCCGGCTCGCCTCACTCGAAATCGTCAACTTGGCAAAAAGAAAGCTTCACACCGTCGCGTCCGTTTCCACCGCGGCCCGCCCGCTCGGGTTCCCCATCTGCATACTGTGTCCAGCCAACCAAATGGCCAAGGACGGGTCATGGCCATGGATGCACGTAAGCAGTAGTCGAGCAAGAACGAGACTACGTCGTCATACTGTCATGTTATTCCTTCTTGCCCATGTGTCGTGATGGATGTTTGCCTTGGCCTAGACAACCCTAGTAGTCGTACACACACACACACACACACACACACACACACATACATACATATGCACGTACGCTCGCTGCCTCCTGAGATTGTGTATTAGATTGTGTATTCGCATGCATTCATGTATCATAGATATCAAGGGTCAAGTTTCCTATCAGTACGAAGACAACTCCTGCTACTCCCCCTACTAAACGCGTACATACACATATCGTACGAATACATCCGAATACACATGTATGTCTGCGTCCCTGTATTCCAGAGTAACACAATGACACGCGACCTCGGATGTTGCATCCTCGTCCGCCGAATCCCTCCTCCTTTCTAGAACCCTCAATCCCGCCCCTGCCCTGCACAGCGCCCCTGCAGGCCCCCCTCCGTCCGTCCTCTCTCATTCCTCCCAATCTATTCGAATTGCCGTTTTCGCCTCACCTTCCACCTCGACGTAGCATCCGAGTCGGCGGATGGCCCCCTGACATCAGCCTGAACCCCATGCAAATCTCCGGCTGGATCGCCCGCTCGGGAGTCACAAATCTCAGAGTCGCAGATCTCTCTCTCACTCTCTCTCACTCACTCGCTCGCTCTCACCCTCTCTTTCTCTCTGACCGATTCTCGCAAATCTCACGGCTTTCGCAAATCGCTCGTGTCCTGCTCGGGTATCGCCATTTCCACCTCTATCTCGTGCCCGACCGACTCGTCGACGAATCCTACACCGAGCGTCAGCCTGAGCACCCGGCCCTCGTCCCCGGTCCGTATCCTGCCGAGCACCACCCGCTGCGTCGTGGGCAGCCGCTGAAAGGCCGCCTCGGCTGCCCGGTTCGCCAGCGTCACCTCAAAGTGCCTCGTCCGGCCGTCGTCCAGGTCCTCGCGCGCCTCCAGCTCCGCCGTCTCCAGCAAGATGCCGTGCGCCGGCCGGTGTAGCGGGTATTCGGCCGTGTAGGCAACCCCCGCCGGCCAGCGAAGGAGCTGTCGGTCTCGCGTCGTCAGATCCTCCCCCCTCGTCTCGACGCGGCAGCGCTGCTCGTCGGGCCGCTGCCGATGTCGTCGACGCGCGCCATGGTCGTAGTCGCCAGCCATCATCCGCTGCGCCAGCGCAAACTGCGGCCCGCCCTGAGCTGTCCAGAAGCGCCGCGGCCGGAGCAGGCCGTTGCGTTGGCCTAGCTTCTTGACCGTGTGCCGGAGGAGCATCAGCGCCGACGGGAGCACCTCTGGTTGCCGCCCGCGGTGGTTGCGGAACTTTTTCGTCAGCACCTCGTGGTTGGCGAGGCCTAGTTCGTTGCATATCATGACCTTGATGATGCGCCGAACCGCCAGTAGCCCGCCCGAGGGAAGTCTGCATCCGTCCGGCAGCCAGTCGCGCACATGCAGGTCGCCGTCTTGGAGCTCGGCGTCGGGCTCGCGGCTTGTCAAGACCCAGTCGGCCCTGATGGGGGGCTCGTCGGCCATGACGTCGCCGACCTGGTCACGGAGTACCGACATGAGCCAGCTGACGGCGACGAGCCCCGAGTCCTTGGAGCCTCCATGTGCCGTGACGGCGGGAACCAGGTATTGAAAGTCGTACGGGAGCTGCAGCCAGTTCCAGAAGCGCACCCAGAGGTGCACGCAGGCCTCGATACGCTCAGGCCGCGCCGATGCCTCGCCGCAGTCCATGATGTACAGAAGGCCGCGGCAGCGGTCGAAGATGGTCATGTTCCACTGCGCCTCTCCGCACCGGATGGGCGCCACGACCCATCGTCTTCCGAAGAGACGGCGCATGTGGTACTCGTGGTCCTTGTATGGGAGGTTGAATCGGCCAGCACTCATGCGCATGTTGAATTCGTCCCTCCACTCGTGCGCCGGTCTGCCCGACGAGTCGACGTCGACGTGCCAGGGGTACATCCAGGCCATGGACTGGAACATGCCGTACGAGACGACGCGCAGCAGGGCGAACATTTCGTCCTTGGATAGAGGCCTGTGGCTCGTAATGGTGCGGTGCAGCAAGTCGTGCAGTACGGCGGCATGGGCCAGCCAGGGGACACTGTCGTGAAGCTCGTAGGCGATGCTCTGATAGGGCGGCATCGGTACCAGCTGCGAGTAGATGGGCCGCGCCCTGTCGACCAGCTCGCTAACCCGAGCCGCGTCTTGGAAGTCGACGGCGGACTCGAGAGGGGCTGAGCGTGTGAGCAGGAGTCGGGCCAAGTGGTCATCCGGCCATTCGGTGCGAGGCAAGAACTGCGGAAGCTGGCCGTGGTCAGTCACATCCTCGTAAGGGCCGATGAAGTTTCCGGGGCTGCGAAGAATGACGTGGCCTGTCCGTGCCGGGAACCGACTCATGGTGGCTGTCCAAACGAGTAGAAGCGGGACGGCGTTCGTGTATGCCTGCTGTAAGGATCGGAGCGTGGGACCGTTGTCGATGCACGCTGATTAGGCCATGGCAGACGACGTTGATGCATTTTATAGGGCGCGTGGTGAGCCGGCGACATGATGTGAAGCTCTTTGTGAAGATGCTTTGTCTGTGATGAGGTCGACTGCTTTGAAGAGTTTGACGCGAACAAGGATGGGACAAAAGGAGCGAAGAGAAAGTCATGGGTCAAAAAGCGGGTGATTTCCTTGTTAGAATTGGAAATTCTCGGCAAAAATGTCGTGCTTGTAGGAGCAGTGAGTGTTTGTAGTTGAAATAAAATCCAGGGCTCACGATAGCGTCACAGCAAGGTCGTTAGCGTAATCTGGTAGCCACAGCCACAAGCCCAAGCCACAGCGGGCCCGACGTCAGCCAACTCCAGCCGGTCTCATCCGTGGACGCCTCTATCCAGACGACAAGGAGCCATGAAAGGGCTTATCGGTTCGCACGCCCGTCGGTCCGAGCCGCACGAATACAGCGAACAGCATGGATGTTGTGCTGCAGAGCCAATGCCGGAGGTAAGGCGTCGATAAGACTATCCGGACCGGGTATGGACTGAGCCACCCACTGACTGCCGCCAGGCGTCGATACCATGACCTACGAATAGGTACGGATAGGTATCGACGCAGTCCGTCGAGGGCTGCCATGTGCATCCCAGACCGGGCTCTGCCACTCCTCGACTACACGCAACCACAGTCGCACCCCTTCAGCCCAAATCCAGACGCCATGGCCTCGCCCCCATCATCACCAGACCTGGCTGTGACAGAACGGTCCCCTCCCGGCGCACGGGACCACGTTTTCCCGACCCAGCCACCAGCCCGAAAAAGTTTGCCCGTCAGTGGCTTGGCCGCCTGGAGAAGACCCCCGAAGACGTCTCTGCCCGCGCTGCAGAGCGCTGAGCATTGACCGGGCCGGCCATCTCCAATCCCATCACAGCCCACCGCGACAGCCTCGATCCATCTCCAACAACAATCCCCAACAACACGACTCCATCTCGCGTCTTTCCCATCCGCCTTGTTCAATATCGTCATCACCATCATCCTCATCCTCATCATCAGCACAGTCATCATCACCATCGCCATCACCGTCGCGTCGCGAGCCCGCAACCTCGCCATCCATCCACGATGCCCGGCGGCAAGGGAAAATCTGCCGGTGGCAAAAGCTCAGGCGGCAAGACGGGCGCAGACGGTCACAACAAGAAGCAGCAGAGCCATTCTGCTCGCGCTGGTCTACAGGTGAGAGCACGCTCTTCCCACCCTCCAAGACCCTTGTTTTTTTTTTTTTTT